>JAQFXM010000241.1:0-60119 GCA_034693345.1 Entomobrya multifasciata
TCCCGAGTGGCTATACTTTCTAAAAAATCTGCAGAAAAATCCCGAGTGAGCATGAAGTTCAGAACAGGTTTAAAAAACCCGAGTGAGCCCTCAAAAACCCGGCGCCACCGGCGCTGCGTCACGTAAGAAATATCACGTACGAATTTTCCTATTTTTGTCAATACACAAGTATCCAGCCAGAAAACTTTCATGTACATACGCAAACATGTACAGACAGAGACATACATACATAGTTAGAAATTTTTAGTTAAGTATGCGGTGATGTTGATGGGGAAAACAACCAGGGCCATGTGATGTGATATGAAATGTTTTTCCTTTCTTGTATGTATACCAATATACCATACAAAGTTCATTTAAACTTTGTGTACTTGCTCATCATTACTGCTACTTCCTTTGTTTCTCATCTTCTTTGTGCTTGCATAGCACCCCTTCTTTTTGTTAACTCATTCTGTTCTGCTGTGTACCTTTAAATCATAGTCATTTTTACTTGGATTTTTTTTCCAGCAGACTGGGCAGCACAGGAAACATTATCATCGCTATCATCAACAAATTTCGAAGTTATCATCGTCATCATCGTCATCATCGTCAAAACAACAACGTTATTTGATGGAAGTAAAAGGAAAGGAAGAGGGGATAAATGGGAATGGGAAGGATGCAGGTGTTTTAAATGAACTTGTGATTCATAAACATAACACAACGACAACAACGAAGAGAAGCTTTTGTATTATTTCAAGCTTTCGTGATGATGAATATTACACAGTTACACATACATCCATTAAGATATGTGATGGGTATAGTATGGTGGTGGGGGCAAGCAATAGGAAACTCTTTCGATTTATTTAAGCCTTCTTCTATTTCTTATTCTCCCGTCGTGAGAAGTGGTTGTAAAAATCTGTCTAATTTTGTTTTTCTTACTTTATGCATTGTATGTATGCATGTATATTATTACTTTGTTGTTATTGTTGGATGGATGGAATTGGAATGGAAAGTGAAGAGGGTATTCTTCTTCTTCGCAGGAAACGTTCTTGGAGATGGAGAGAAGAAATGGAAAAGGGATTGACCGCATAGCATCTTCAACATCAAGAGAACAGCGTGACCATGACTTCACAAGTTTTCATGCATTTTAAAAAAAAGTCATTATTCATTATCATCTTGATCATCACATAATTAAGCGTGCTAAAAAGAAACAAGTATATTCTAAAAAAGAAGACTACATGCATGGATTTAAATAAACGTAACAAGTAAAAAAGTGTACTCAGAATATTATGCTGGGCTGAGATTATCATGTGAACTTGTTTGGCTTTTGGTCTCCTACAATAACTTTAAATAAAAGTTGAATTTAAAAAATCTTCTCGCTTTTTTGTTTTTGTTGTTGTTATGCTGGTTTGGTTTGGTACATGTATAATGTATATATAGTATTAGTATTATTCCCTTATCTCCTTTTGTACTCTGACAAGGGAGCACACAATGGAATGGAAATAACCCAAGCCAACAATCCAGTTGAGAGAAGAAAGTCTCAACGTGTTCTTTGTTGTTGTTTGTTTTCTGTCGCTTCACTTATATCGACATATGCATATATGTATCAACATCAACGCGTCAGCCATGTATATCCAAGTTTTATCAGGGAATAAAGAAAAAAAGCAGACGCAGCGTATTTCAAGTGACTTTAGTTATGTAAGGTCGAGTTTACTTAACATATCACTATAATCTCATCATATAGTCATCCACAATCATCATCGTCAAACGCTTGCACTGCAATAAAATACACACTTGTCAAGCTACATTTGTTGAAGTTAGTTTCTTTAATTTCACAAGTAGTTCACCTTTAGCTCTAAGCAATACAACTAGTGGAAATTTTGTTAGAAGCCAATTAGTTCGCGAGGTGGTAATAGCCCACCTATGGCCACCTCCTCCTCCACCTCCCACCCAAAAACCAGTTATTGCTTTATCGATAAACTAAAAGTTCTCTTCTGACATGTCAGTCCACCCCATAAATACAATTTCAATGCAAATCATTGAACTTATGACGTGACGTACTATTATTAGTACCAGCATGACAACAACATATATGCCGCTATATAGCTCCCTCGTCATGACAAAAAGATAATTAGAAAAATGAATCAAAGCTGATCAAAGTCAAACAGGAACAAGAATGAAGCAGTCTAAAAATAAATAAGAATGAAAGAAACGAAAAAGTGAGGGCAACGGTACAATATAAACATTGATTTAAGGAGTAAGTTCATCCATCTCTGAGCACACACACTCTCAAGCCAATCCAATTTTTATTATGAAAGCAACAAATGCTATCACTACCCGCCCCCACAAATCTGTCATAAAAACATACGCTAATGAAATCATCATCATGTCTGGCTTTTTTAATAATCCAAGTATGAGAGTTACACAAGCTTTTCTGAACATATGGAAAATCTTACATTTTCCAGTGCCGATGCGATGATGTTCATTAAAAAAAGAACAAAGACTGAATCAAAGAAGAATGAAACGACGACGACGGGTACAACATGTCTACGTGACACGATAAGAACAATGATGATGAGATTATATTTCTTCATCGTAATCGACACATCATTCAGTAGATTGGATAAAAATGGCTTATTTTATCTCTTCATTGAACAGCCGTTTCCAATCTCTAATAAAAAACGTGAGTTTTGTATATAATCCAATCCAACCAACTGAACAAGCATCAAAGGAAAAGTACAGAGTCAGCAAACAAGTCAAGTCAGCTCAATTAAATTTAACTGGATTATAACAGAAATTGATAAGATGAGCTTTCGTAATTATAATTATGTTATAAGAGTTCCACTTTTCATTTGATATAATTTTTCATCATTGTTCCATCCGACTTGAGAGTGACATAGTAACATGGTTGAATACAGTGTGTTATATGATTATGAAAGATAAACAGATTGGTTTTCAAGTAGCAACAGCAGCTCAGCAAATTCAAGTAGTACAATGTACAATTCAAGTCAGGTCGATGTGCTGATTCAGTCAAGTTAACATTCACAGCATCATCACATCACCAACTAAAATTACTGTGATTCTGGCAGACTTTATGGCGCACCAGTATTCATCATCATCATCGTCATCAAAGGATTTTCCTTTTGCTTCTTTCACATTCAAACAACCAATCATTTTCTGTTTTCTATAGACTCTATATGTATATGTGGCTCTCTACCTAATAATCATCATTATCATTGTAATAATCATAGCAGCACAAAAATAAAATTGTTATGTATTGCAATATTATTGAGTTGGTATTTTTCTGCTTGATGTCAATTTAAAGTCGTTAACAGCACTACATTTTATCAATGTACCTTTGGATTCCTTTCAAGATACATACATACGTCTGTATTATATATTATTTATGTATGTATGTCTGTCAACTACTAATTTCTTTTCTAGTCGTTCAGCTTCTTTTGAAAAGGGTTCAATATTATATGCGCATTTTCATAATAATTATACAGCTTACAAGTTTTATATTAAACCTTACAAACCTCGCTATTTTTCGAATTACGTCAAAAGTAAAGTAAAACAGCAAGTCTGACTTGTCGTAACTTGAAGCTGCTGCATTGCATTGAAATGCTTTAAATTGGCAATCGCAATATTCTAGTCGTACTTTGTATCGCTGTCAGCCAAGTTATCATACCGAAGCGCTATTTTGATTTCTTTGCAATTTTTTTCCTTTGCTGACATCACATTACAAACTGAAAGAAGAGAGGCGAGGATCGTTGGAGTGTTCATGTGATGGAATGGAATGGCAACGAAGAAAACTAAAATTTCACAAACTTTTCCTCCGTTTCTCCTCCAAAATATTTTGTACGAAAAAGCACTTAATTTAAAAATAGCATCAAAAAGTAAGCATCTTAATGTAATTCACTCCTCCTCATCCTCAAGGCTTTCATATTTTTTTCATTCTTGTTTAATGTATGTACATACTTATGTAACATCGAAATTCCACTCTGCTTCTACCAACCACCATACCACTACCGCCACCGCATTTTCTTCGTCTTCGCTTGCGAAAAACCCAGCATCATCATCATCATCGTCATTCAGAGTATAGCGTCATTTCTCATGTATTTCACGACGACAACAACAACAAGAGCAACCTAAAAAAATACTAGACGAAGAAAATGAAAAACGCAATATTAAATATCTTATTGCATAAAAATTGTATGCATACTCCAACCAAACCAATATAGCAGATGTGCATATTATTTCATTTCACATGTAGGTAAAAAAAATAGGAAACACGAGCCAAAAAAACGTACACATGATCTCTCACTGTTGTTATAGTTATGGCATGGCATAATAGTCGAATAAACTTTACTCCCTCCCTCCTGCTTAGTTAAACTACGACAACATTTTGTGTATACCCCAAAAATAGCCTACTTTGTTTCGCCTTTTGCTTCATATATATTTACTCACACCAACTAACTAAAAGGTCTGCACACAGTGTAGCTTGGCAATATCATGCCTAAGTCAAATGATCTGCAAAATCTCCTAAAAAACAAAGTGATATTGGGAGAAAGACAGACAAGCTAAAGCTAAAAACATGCATAATCGTATCATCTCTCGTCGTAAAATAAGTAAGCGCATCACAATCTAATATCCATATATTCCATATACACAAAGTAAAAAAGAGCGGCGCAGTAGCCCAGATTAGCTTATCAGCATCAGCGGCGTAAAGCGTAATATACCTCTTTTGGTAGTGCGGATGATGATGATGGTGATATTGATGATGATCATTTAAGACATGTATTGCATGCATGATCAGCAAAAATGAACGTGAACAGAGAAGAGAAGTTACAATAAATGTACTCACCCATCCAATCCAGTATCAATGTCTTTGTGTTAGTAATCCAATATCCAATACCCGTGATTACTGATAAAGTAGTTGAGTCTCTGTGAAAATGGATAAATATAACTATTTGCAAAAAACCACACATCCGTAGTTGACCTTGCTTATGATGCAGATAATCCATAAAGTATGGCCCTTTTGTGTGACAAGTGCCTATTATGTTTTTCCTTCGTTCCAAGAAAAATACGCAGATATTCTTCGCGTAAAGAAGAATAGAAAAACATTTATACGCAGTTTTCAGATTATATTAATGGCCAATACATTTGTTATCTTAACCCACAAAAAAAACCATTTGATATGAAGTCTTTGATTCTTTTTGCAAAAATTGAATTTTTTGGGTACAATTTTTTCTCCGTTACCTTGCCTTAATTTAAATTTACTCCTCCCGTAATAATTACATGTTCAATACAAAGGTAACATATATGTATATGTAAGTTTTTTAAAAACATTTTTGTTATGCATCCAAATTATTTACTTTTTTATTTATTATGCATACCTCTTCATTTTTATTTGTTTTGATTTATTCTTAACAAATAAGGGTAATATTTTTGCGATCATGCTGAGCAGAGTCACTTTGAACTTGCTTGTTTAGTTCCATACAGATTCAATATTGATGCAGTTTTTTATGTACCTATTTCCTATTTAAACTGAACACGAATTTATTAGATATGATGATCACGATGATAATATGCACATATACAAAGGTTACTGAGGTTGTTGTTGTTGTTGTTATAGTAGTCATGATTATGATGATAAAAAATATTATATCAATTTACATATCACGATCAGTAGCCAGGCAGGATTTTTTTTAAACTCATCAACATCGTCTTGTTACTTAAGCTTTTAAAAAAAATTCTTTTTTGGTTTATATTTATATGCAATTATTCATAGATACATAATGCATGATTTTTGATAAACTTCAAGCAAGTGTATGTGCTTTGTGCATAAGTTCAAAAACCAAAGTGGCAAATGGCTCATCTCCTCCTCTTTTTCCATCACTAAAAAATTTATATAAGAATCCGAGGGGCCAGAGGTCGGTCAATGCAGTTTCTATTGAAACACACAGCAGTTCACCAATTTGGCTCTTGCTGCTCTGTTCATTTTAATCATCATCATCATCATCATCATCATATCATCATCAGTTGAATGCACTTCTTTCAACCAACCTTTTTTCTGAAAAAAATTACCAATGTCAGCCAACTTGACTATCATGATGATCGTCCACCGCACCGCTGCTTGCTCTTGTTTACCACACGGAGGGACTGGTTGTCTTTTTTTGATTAAAGTATACACAAAGAAATCTATTTGAAAATGCAAACCGGCAGAGTTCATTTGTTAATACCCGGTTTAATGTATGTTGATACAACTATCAATCCACTCCTTTGTCCTTCCTTACCTTCAATTCAACTTTTTATCTTTCAAATTACACGTTTTATTATCACAACAGTTGTTGCAATTTAACAACTGAAAACGGTACTGGTGCTATAGTGCTGATAGTCAATTACTTAATTAATACCTTAACTTTATCCTTTCCCATTTATTTTATTTTTAATCATTATCATCATCATGATCCGTGTGAACCTTGTACAATGAACTTGTGTAATTATATCTAGTCCTAGTTGTCTTTCTAGGTTTTCTCTCAATTTGTTTTAGATATATACATATAAGGGGGAATTTAAGCTTCAATTGATTCGCCTGTAAAAGGAAACAGTAGAATGCCACTTACTTTTGTCATTATAGCCGCTCATTGAAACAGTAGATCACTATAAAAATAGTAAATCCGTAATCATCATACATGTACCTACATCAACAATTTACTTGCGGGGTTGTCGACATTCTCGCGTTTGTACAGAAAAATGTAAAATGGCTATTAATTGTAATTGTAACTGAAGCAATTACATATTGTATGGAAATATGTGTTTTATGGGAATCGGAAACATAGATATGTACTGTATAATAAGAGAATGCCTCTTATTACTACATTTTTGCCTCAAATTGGTTATTATTTTTATTGATTAGATTTCCATTGACAGTAAAACAATGTTGGAGTACATACTACAACAACAATGTATATAAAATACATTATAGTAGTAGTAGTCTTTATACGTACGAACTGTATATATGTATATGATATGCATTAACAATGAAGGAAATGGCTATGGAATACTTTCCTCGAAATTATCATGATATATCATATCATGATATCATGAGACTGCACGATGACATTGATCTTGGTTGGCATTGACATTAAGTATACTTTGTTGGAGATATTGTTCCTCTTGTTTGGTGATGGTGATCCTGCTACTGATTTGATTAAATTGATTCGTAAACTGATTTGATTTCCTTTGCGCTAAATTCCGTTCTTATTAGGAAGGAAGTATTGTGTATACACAGAAGGAATAGTAATTGCAATTGGCGGTCTGGCGACTTATGAAAGATAAAACATAAGTGGAAAATGGGAAGTTAAAATTAGAGGTACTAACAGTTTGTTGATCAATCAATAATAAATATGGAGGGACTAATATGTTGAAGCCAAAGTTAAATAGCCACATGCAAATTTGTTTCTTTAACCAGCACAAGTACAGCTATAAAAAATGCAGACAGACAAAGAACCAATATAAATAATCATATGATATTTTGCAATGTTGCAAATACTTTTTCCTTCTTTCTTACTGCAAGTCGGGCTTTCATCATATAATGATATAATGGTGAATGGAATGGTAAGACAAATAGCAGCAATAAAAAAACTACATCAACAGAAACCGTATGGCGAAGAAAGGAAGGTGTAGCAACTTTAAAAAGTAGGTTTACGTAATCTTTTTCCGCAATTAACCTGAGCGTAGAATTATATTTAGATACACAAAACAGACAAATTAACCAATAAAAAGAGTAATCATAACCTAGCTAGCTCAGCAGTGCTTTAGAACGTTATATTAAATTTTTTTGCAGTTGTGTTTGAACTTTTTTAATTATAATTTTTTTGCAAGTTGCATCTTTTCTATGCAACAGTTTTTTTATGAACTTCTCTTGGCTGGCCGATTGTAAGGTACATGGTGCACATGCACATTTGAAAACTGCAAACATGCATCTCATATTCTTCAACTACCTGTTTTACGCTTCAACATCAGACATCACACCACCACAAAACCCTCACGCGAGCGAGCTAAACAATACATTATGCAGAAATACAAACAATAATATACTGACTAGTTGTCTCATCAATAAGCTAACACGCCGAACTAGTTAAACGTAGATTTGCTGTTTGCTGTACTAATTACTTTATATACTCTAAAAGTATTGCAATATTCCTGCTATCAAAAATAATAAGGACGGAAAGGCATTATTCATTAGCTTTAACCCAAGTCTAGTTTGTAAGAAGCGGATAAGATAAAATTTCCTAAAAATCCGCATTTTAAGGGAAGGTAAGCTAATTTTACGTTCATTTGTGGCAACAAATACAACGAATCTACAGTAAAAATGCCTGTGTAAATATTGGGCATAGGCACACCGTAATTTAAGAGGGTAACAAGTTCAAGGTGGCAATAAAATAAACATTAATAATAATTTGAAGACGTAGAAAACTATTAAAAACGAGAAGCTATTATACCTAACTAAAATCGTGCGTGGCTAGAATCTTGCGGTGTTCATCATTAAGGGCAGCGCAGAGAAAACTAATATGCCATCCTATTATACCCATTAAAGTCATTATCCTATTATCCCTCAAATTCTCACCATGCATCATTGTTCTTTTACCATGTGTTAAAGTTCATGCATATTTGAAAAAGCTGTTTTCGGTTTGTGAGGTTATGGATAATGAGACAAAAGAAGAAAAACACAATTATATTAAATTAACATTTGCTAGAAATCATGCACACAGCATGCAGCAGTCAAAGTCCTACAAATAAGTGTACAGTATACACATACACTCGACATGCTGTTTTAAATAATAAACCTTTTTTTTAATTTTAAACGTAGTTTCACCTGAAGCCTGAAAATTGCAAAAAACGGTAGAGAATGTTAATTTGCCAACCCATGAATGAACTCACACGTATAAATGTGCAATTTTAAGCAAAACATTATTTACTATCGCCTGATCATCATCAACGTCACATCAAGCTGTCAGACTGCTACTTACACTACCATAATTACTAAAGTTGCAGAAAATGAATGCCAGTTAACCAAGCAGGAAATGTCTAGGACAGCTAACATTACTACTGTAAAACTATAATGGCTCTTAGGTTACGTATGAGTATTTCTAGAGGAAAGTAATGAAAAAAATAAATGAATAAAAATACACATACATCAATACATACAAGTGTATAATAATATACGCAGCTTGTTCAGATTTGATAGTTTAACAATCAATATTCAAGTGCAATGCTCTTATAAAAATTGCATTATCTCAAAAGGCAAGTGCAATGCCAGAGTAGAAATGTATATCAGTTAAATGAAAACAGAACGGATGCAATAGGTAACTTTTTTAATGGTTTGGTTTTGGTAAATGCATTTTGCTGATAGAGGATACATACGTAGTAAAATATACATGCATAATGCATGTATGTAACGATGAACTGCTTTTGTTGTGGTTAAAATTGTGATTTTTGGGGAGATATGCTATGATTTCACGATACCATCATCAAAGGTAATAGTCGACGCTTAGATTATAAAAAAATATATTCCCATGAATCATGTGAATTCTTGTACCATATTGTGTTGTATAGTTGTAATAATAACTATGATTCATACTTTAATCAGTCATTTATACAATAGAATCGTAATCATTCATATCAATATATCTGTAGAAAACCAACGTTGCATGTTGTATGAAACGGTGAAACCAAAATGATTTCTGCGGAAAACACAAGATAGAAAAAGGCTGACTCATGCATAAAAAACATAAAATACATACATGCAGATTTCAAATTTACAGTCGTGTGAAAATTATCTCTTGAGAGACTTTTGGTCACTAGACCAATGTACAGCAGAGATTTAAAAAAAATTGTAAATGTTTCCATTAAAAGTACAATTTGTTACAAAGAGAGAAAGCGATATCCAATCATCAGATCAACAATCAGCTCAAAGATAAGCTTGTCCTCTAGAGTTTATACAGAACATAAAAATGGAATCTAATCCGCAAAAAAAGGATTGAGCTGTTACGTTGTCGAAGTCCGTGATCATGAACGCAATGAATGATTATGAGATGGTGTAGATATGCTAAACAAACTAAAGAGGAAAAAAATCTTCCAAAAGAAGAACAATTTTTTTCCTTAGCCGTCCTTTTGTGTGCATGCATACTTGCATTCTTTTGCCTTTTAAAAATGACATGTATTTTCATTCAAACATAATATATACAAAAATAGATTACATCTTCAAGCAAAACAGGTCTATTTACACAGGTGTAAAAATAATGTATACACTGTACAACCACTTCACTTTAGAGATCAGCATCATGTTTAACCTCTTCAGTAAGTTTTTTGATTTAATAGACGAAAACGACAAAAATCTACTCTTCTTCATGATTCCAAAATCAAATATACACAGAAGCAACAAGGTACATACTTATCCTAACTTACATGTGATCATCATCACCTAGCATTCATCCTCACCTGATCTCTTGCCATAATGAATAATAATATGTATTATTCGCAGTTTCTGAAGAGATTAAACAACTTTTTAGCATGCATGCATGCGCGTCCAAAACATTCAATCGTAAAAGAATCACCATCACATTATCATTTTTCTTCAAGTTTTCCTCTCCTTCTCCTACATCACCAAAAACTGCGTTGCTGTTACCTCTTCTTGTTTTTTGTCTTCCCTGGCGGCGGTGGTGGATGCTCACTTCATGATTCTTTGTTGCAAAACAACGTACACAACAGCTAACTTTATTTAATTTAAGCTTAAACAGCAGAAGCTGCAGCAACATTCCATATACTCCATTCTATGCTCAATCCCGAAAGTTAGAATACTTGTATTTGCAAGCATACGAGTATGTGTGCAAGTCCAAAGTACGCGTACCCAAAAACGACATAACAAACAAGAAAAAACGAAGGATGATAGCTTGGAACATTATTTTGCATTGAAATTAATCGTTATCATAAATAAACAGAGTGACAAACTCCACACCACACACACACGTACATTACATCGCATCAAAACTCAGATTATCAATTTTTGCAAAATCTTTTGGTTGGCTTAGCAGTTGGCACGTTGGCAGTGCATTTTTCAACAGTGTCTCTCACAATCACAAGAGAAGCGGATGATCTTGGTTTGGTAATATTGGCTTTGTTTAAGGAATGCTTACTACTTACCTGCAAACGATGTGATGTGATTGGCGATCATCAGACGACAACGTGTAACAGGTATTTGCATGCATGCTAAAATGCCATTTAGGATATACGGATGAGTGCATAAATTATGGAAATGAGGGGAAGATAGTCAGTCAGTAGAAGTATCATCGTATCACATCAAAGGGTTTAACATTGTCATACAATGGGTTACTTGTGTAAAATCCCATCGCAGTTTGATCATCCGCTGCTGATAAAATATATACATAATCTTTAAATACTTCCATGCACATGCATACTGGTGATTATAATACCTGATTGAATATCCCTTTCCCTCATATCCTGTATAAATGACAACAATGGTCAATAGACCATCAAGTGGCGTGTCAAAACGTTAAATGGCCCAGCACAACTTGAGTTGAATGATGGATAGTGATTAAAGTTCAGGGCATTGCCATTTGGTCAAAATTGCATTTTGAAAAGTCCATTTTTACCATTTTTTTGGATTTTTTTTGCAAGCAACAAAAGCCATAAAAAGCATCAGTAATTTTGATGATTGTCACTTGAAAAAAAGATGGTCAGTAAAGTTTATTATTTTGAGAAAGCACTTACAATTATCTTTGAAAGTTAAACATAAACCGCGCAGTTTAAGTGTAGGCAGAACAAGGTAGTTAAAAATAAGATTGTTTGTTATGCCTACATCTCTTTTGTCCTTTTTATCGCTACCGTATTCACTATCATCAAAACGATAGTGCAACATAAAGATCAATTGTGTGTAAACTGCGCAGGTGTTTATAAGCTTAACTAACTTGTCAGGTTTCATTAAACTGCATTTTCAGGAAAAGATGATAAATGATGAAGTATACATGCATCTCTTGCACCCAAAAAATTGGAGTTGCATTTATCACAATTGTGCAAAAACCTGTCATGAAATGTTGAGAATAATTGCTTTAAATGGAGAATGACGTATAAGATACAAACTGTTATTTTTTTGATGCAGATGGACGGACTTGAACAAGATTACATCAAAATTATAATTACAAATATTTTCTAGTAGAATTGCATTTTTAAAGATTTTCATAATTGCAATATGTACTGCTTTTTTATTTACATATGCTTGCGCTTTTATCTTTCAAACCTTTTTTGCATTTCTTCTATAATTTTCTTGTCAAACAAATAATCAGAATGGAAACCTGTTGAGTTTGTTGAGATGATGTGATGTGATTTCTGATATCGTCCTTGTTTCTCTTATAGACAGTTATCATATCAGAGAACAAGGAAAAAGTGCCAAAAAATAATGTAACTGCATACAGAGTGCATTTGGCAAATGCGAAATATGCAGTTTGGTGATAAATGTGTTCTACATGTTGTGTAGCTTGTGTAGTACATTTAGCACATGTGCATGTTTAAATGAACATCAACAGGTAATTTCATTTAGCAAAAAAGGGGATATAATAAACAAAAAGCGACTTTCGATTCGCATTGTGAAAAATAAATTTAGCACGATATCCTTTTTGTAAGCCTTTTCTTCTCTTTTTATAATAATTATCATTACAATTGAACATTAAACTACTCCTGCCTGCGTAGTTTGTTACTTTGTATGTTTTTTAACTTGTAAACATAGACGTGGTAAATCACATCGTCATTGTCATCATTTTCGTCATAGTTACAATCGTCATCGTCATTATTTTGAATAAATCCTACTTATAGCTCATTCTCTTTATATGTTGTTTATTTTTGGAAGCATGAAATGCTGCAACAAAGCATTAATATATGCTTACGTATAAAAGCCCAATGCCATAAGAAGCCAAGCCATTGACCATGTTGATATTTTTGGATTTTGGTGATAAGTTTGTCTGACTGAACCACGCAAGTTGGATTCGTAAAATGAATAAATTATGTATATGAATATAAAATACAGCTTAAGTTACGCAAATTGATTATAACAAAGTACGTCTTGAAGATTTTTTTCAAGGTTTATAATTTTGTCATCACAGCAAAAATGAAATGAAAGTGTATTTTGTATGTACAAAAATTTAACGGGTAGGTGCAAGATACGTTGATATTGAATGATGATGTGAATTGAGCTATTAAAAGCGTCATTCATGAAATTGCTGTTGAGACGAGGTTTTACAACGGCTACACGAGCAAAATGAGTTTAATCAATTGAATTACAATCAGTAATAGCAACAAGAGCAATGGACTTTACGTCATGTCACTTTATATCACGTCAGTCATTCAATTAACTGCAGTGGAATTTAAAGTAAGTCAAGTCATTTAAAGAATAATATTTAGTCATTTTTATCTGATCCACTGCATTATGTCATGTTGACCGAAGTAGATTGAGTGCTACTTACCGCTACTGTCTGTCATTTGATTAATCAATGTGAAAAGTTTGCTAAAGACTTGCATCATCTCATTTCTCGCTAGAGGACAATTCCAGTTTGCGAAAATATTCACACGTCCACGTGTCAGCATAAATTTACGCAGTTAGCAGTTCATTGTTGAACCCCATTGAACTACTGACCATTGAACCGAGCTACGAGTTGAAGGCTTTACTACAACATTTTTCCTTATTAAAGCAAATTTAATTAGATAGGTTAACATTTTACAGTTTTCCAGGAACGAAATCATGACTAGCTTTGGCTTCCAGTTTCATTCAAGAATGTTTTTATACAAATTTTATGAGAAGAAACCGTGATGCCTGATGCCTGAGACCATAAAACCAGACTACTCATCATGTACTCCCCATGACACTTGTCTACTTCAACAGTTTGTAGTGTTGTAATGAAACAGCGCCAAGATAATGTACATTAATCATTTTCCAGCTTTGATGATAAATGTTGATCTTTGAAAATGTTTCCTTAGGGTGTTCGTGCAGTTTGCTGTAATAAATAGCAAGAGCTTCCGAATAAGGTATTGTTTTGCATTAATGTTGTTATTGCCGTATAAAGAGACTGACGAAAACTGATTTCTACCTAAATCGGATGGTTTTTAGACATTTAATTTTAAACTACACAATTACGATTAGTTAATGGTCCTATTATAAAAATATATTCGGACATTTTAGCCCGACGCTAGCCTGCCAAGTAAAAAAAGTATCTGAATTGCGTTACTTGCGATTAGTTATCATAATGCACGTTGGGGAAAACATGTGCTTTTTCAGTAAACGACGTAAGTGTGAAAGCGAATAAGATCGGTAATAATCCATTCAATTTTAGTCTAGCCTGTGTGCCTTTAGCATGCGGCCCTGCCTGGCAAAAACCAGACGTAGTAAAAAATATATATGTGCTGCGTGATAATAGCAATGGCACGCAAAAAATCCTGCCAGACATTGGACTTTGGTCTTCCAGTAGCTCAGCAAGGTAACATTTTAGCAGCAGTCCATGTAAAGCGTCATTTATAGCTTGTCATTGCACACGAGCAACCAGCCCACCGAACTCCACAACGGACCAACAAACCAAATTGGTGATCATGTTTGCAATATATACGCACAAAGTGTATAGTTGCCAGCTTTTTATGGGGTTGCGATTGAGCCGAATAAGTAGGTTTGGTTTGTGGGCATGCCTGTCTGTGTCCTCTCTTTGCAATTCACTGTTCACAATAAACAGCGCAGCGTCGCAATAATTTTTTAGGAATTTGTTTATTTGCTTTGCAACAAAGTGGATAAATAGTATTTTTCCCGTCGTGTTCAAAATAAAATCTTTTTAATGTCCCTACCTATTTAGCATTGATTCTAATTACAGGCCAACGTTTTTTGCATAATATTTACTTTTATGTATGGTGATGGCGACACGGTTGTTTGAATCTTAAAAATAGGTTCGTCTCGTTCGCAGTTCATTCATTTCCTTAAAACTGATTACGATGTGAGCTGGATCTGATCTACTTTGACTATTTTAGTAGTGACGACTTACTGCCTACGACACGAGGACGAATCTTGTGCCGCTTCTGTGATAATGACTCCAGTTCACTTCACAGGATAATGGCACAGCTTTTCTGGTCTCCTTTTTTACTGATACACAAAATCCACAACTCGTGTAAATGACTTGGCTGGCATGCTGAACTGAACCAATGAACAAGGTTGTTCCCATTCCCATTTAGAAATGCTAACAACGCAGAAACGCATCGCACTTCCATTCAAGACCTCACACATGAAAGCAACTAGGCTGCTCTTTCTCTGTCCATGTGTTTGCCACATGGCTTGCCATCATCATCACTGCGTCTCAACTTTACAAATATTATTAATCCAATTCACCTTACTGCTCATCCAACCATGCATAATACCTGAAAAATATATATGTATGTAAAATAATGAGATTATGCGTTCTCATGTCTCTTTCTCCATTTTCTTTTCATAATCAACCCAGAAGAAAACGAGCAGAATACTAAATAGGCAGACTGACTCAATTCATTTAACTTAATGGTCAAGGAAACACGCAAAGGATGTGGTCATGTAAAATATGTGTCGTATATCTTCGTAGTAAGTTGGTTTTTTTGTGATTACGAACGATGATGATGGTGACACTCATTAAGTTTTTATATGACACACCAGCAAATATATTAATAGGCACACATTATGATTTATGTATTTATTACTAAACAACATCCAACATCCGTGTATGTCTATTTTTCTCTGATAATTCTCCTTACTACGCATAAAAAATTGTAAGAGATGATAAACTTCTTGACTCGATTTGTTTGGCGTAATTGGCTCCCCGTATCAAAATTCAACCGTTAACACAAAGCATCTTATTCTCTGAACAGAGCAGATCCTATTTTTAATTACCACACATGCTTTCATGTTTTTTATTATTTATTCATGCTTGATGAATTATTATTATGGTAGTAAATTTTTACTGTGCTGTGATGTGATCATAAGGAGATAATTTTCAGGTTTCGTCCAAAAAAGGATGTTTGGGGTTAGGACAAGAAAAAGAAAAAATCATGCATGTATATTATACATTGAAGTTGCATAAATACTTAATAAATCATCTTCATCCCATTACATCTCTTTTTTGAAACAGTTCCAAAGAATTGACGTCGTCGTCAATGCTTTGAGCTGATGAACAATAGGCAAGGCTTGAGAAAATCAGAGAAAAACTTGGATTCTCACAAAAAAAGTGGTTAAATGTTTTATAACTTCACAATCTCCACACAAAGTAAAGTAAGATAAAGATGCAGCAGGTGTAATATCAATTAATTTAGCCAAGCCCACGCAAAAAAGTACACAGAGTGTATTGTTCGAAACCTGGACCTGGCTATATAAAACTACTTATTAGAGCAATAATTACAAAGATTGTAAAAGAAAAATGGGTTATGATAGTCCAAAAGCAGTAGAGATTAAATATTTCAGGTGTGTTCGGCTGGTAGTAGAAGTCATGGACATGTTGGAACTCGTGGATGGAAAAAGCGTTTCGAGTGGTTTGACTGGAGAGTGGAGAGTAATTCCTTTTATCTTTATTAATCTGGATTGAGAAGAAAGCCAGTGAGGAGAAAAAAAGACACGAGTAAAAAGGAATTCCGTCTAATCATCTTAAACTCCATGGAGACGTTCTCCGGCGAGAGCTTTTTTTGTAATAAGCTGCTATGTACTTTGCGTGTAATCAAAAGCCAGACAACAAGAGAGCTGAACAGTGAACAGAGTACCTTGATCTAAGACAGCACTGCAAAAAATGAACAAGTAAAGATGAAATGTAACCATGTAACCTCTTTCGAGGTCAACTAAGCCGATAAATGAGTAAAGAATACATGCATTGTACACTCAGTTTTTTAATAGCTCCATATTATTTAATATGCACGTAGTCCAAACCAAAGCCAGACTAGACCCGACTGACCAATGCATGCGCATCCCAATGTCCAAATTTTCTAGACGCAAATTTCTTCTTGTCTTGCTCCAAGCAAGTTTATTTGCCTCACCTTGACATTCGTATAATCCAAAAATAAAGACTTGAACAAAAAATAATAATATATAGTTGTGCATTTCTATAAGAGATCATATTTTATCGACTCCATAAATGAAATGTTTGAAAGCTTCTTTTTATTTCTTTGAAAAGAAAAACCAGTACCAGAGACTAGACTTCTAGGCTGTTCTTTTATTGGCGCGTACAAACTTGCGTTTCTACTTTACATGCAAACTTGATTGAATTCATATCTGGAAAAGGATTTAAAGGATATTGGAATAAATTTGTGAAATGAAAAACCATTACCACATTATATCGAATTGGAAATCAATTAGTTTTAAATAGCCATTCTCTATTTTTTTCAAATTTACATACAAAAATTAATCATATATTCATGTCATACATCACTAGCCAAAACCATTACTTTTTGGTACAATGTTACTCTCACGCATCCTATCTCAACATCCACGTGCTTTATGGGGAACGAATATTTAATTCCATCGAACAACTATTAGTAACAATGCCGCTCAAAACTTGATCTTGAAATTTATCACAAGCAAAAAATTTCCAGTCAAGTGATTAGCAAACTTGAATTCTAGAAACGACGCACAATATAGGTGCCTAAATTCTAATAAATAACCCACCTTATACCTAACTTACTTTTTTATATTAACTTTATCATCATCTACTAACTACGCGCTACTTGTATTTTTTTTGCTCCTGCTCCTGGATTTGCTGTTGAGTTTTAAACGACCGTGCAAAACTTTTGTGTGGATATTGGCGTGGTCTGGTCTGATGATAATATGATGTGATACAGTGTTCGCATGTAAAAGTACATAAATGTATGCCTAACAATTCCCATCTTTCCATCGTATCGTCATCATGTTCCCAACAAGCTTACATCTATTTTTTTCTTACAAGGTCAACTATTATATCATCACATCACCATCAACACCGCATCATCGCAATCCTAATCATCATGTAAAACGTAGTATGGTAGGTATGCTATCATTATAGCAAACTGTATTACATTTTGCATGCAATGCAAATGCAAAAAAAACTCATCGAGCGCATCTCCTCAGCAAATGCATCAAAATCCTTTAAAGCTATATACCCGTTTCAATTGCGCTGTTTTCTAGATGAAAATGAAATGAGTCTAAATAAAAAATGTTATGTCCACCTTTAAAAGTTTTGTTGCCTCAGAGCACAATTTTATTCCTCCAAAGTATTAGTACTTTAATACTATTATCTTCTACGGCTCCAAATCTACAACAAAAAATTGGTGATTGCATTGTTATAATAATACTATGTAGTCATGCCATGCAGCGTGATTATGATGACGACGCTGAAATTGAATGTTACCATTATAGCGCGATATGAAACAAAAAAAGTCGCATAAAAATCTACACAATAGCTAAAAACCAGCTTACATGAACTTCTACGCGTTTACCTTTTTTTATTGTATGATAGTCATTTAACAGCAGTGCAATAAATAATTTGGACAAAAAATGTATATCAGGTGAGTATATTAATGATGAATGTGGATTTAGCTCATTTTTTTTGTACGCATGCTTGTCCATGTGATATTCTATCCTCTAAATTCCAGGTATGCTAAAAAGGTAAGGATGCATGAAGCCGTGACGCGCAATTTTTCCAGCGCTGCGCTGCAAAAATGTGATCTGATCACTATAATAGCACGAGAATGAGAAGATGGTGATTATGTTGGTGATAATGGACTGACATGTGGGTATATTTAATGACTATAATTAAAAGCAGATGGGAAATGGTAATATAATGCGGGTAAAAATGTAAAGGAGGTTTTTAAAATGACAGGTAGAACAAGAGAGGGCGTCTGCTTTTAAAAATCATAATGATATATGGGTATGATAATGTAACTTAATGTACAATGTTTGGGTCGGGCCCGGGCGGTGGTGGTGGTGGCGTGGTGATTTGGGATGCGTGTCTATGTGGCAATTTTTGTAAAAAAAAATTAAACAAAATTACAGCTTTCTCGAAAGAAAAGTGGAAAATATTTATAAACGTGTGTGTTTAAATACTCATTTCCTTTTTTCCCAGACGTAGACGGGATATTAAAGAAAATCTAAAGGTATGCTACATTAAGTTGATTGCAATATTGCATCATAAAATACTATCGCTAATACACCGCTTTGGTGCAAGGGTACAAGGTGAGTTGAGAGAGTACAGAAAAAGTCAATAGTCGACGAAATCCAAATGACTGTGATCATGCAAGTTATTTCATCATCCTTTTATTTTCTCACTTGGCATTAAAGCGATTACATTTTTAGCATTAAAAGCGATGATAAACTGTAGAAGTGCACTATAGTATAGCGCAATGGAAGTGTTTGGTTTGGATGATTATGGCACACAGTACAATTAATAGTGTATATAATACCTTTTATATAGAAAATTAAGATACAAGTTGCGTGAACCGTGCAGTACATGTAGTCGGTGTATGATGGAATGGTTCTATTTCTTTTCTCCCGAGCAAGTTTGCACGTGGAAATTTTTCTCATGGCGACGGAGCTGGAGGTTGTGGTTGTGGTATCATTCTAAAATATATGGAGAATGTAGAACTTGCTGCATCCGCTGCTGGGCAAACGATATAAAAACTGAACCAAATATTTTTTGATGTTTTACTTTGACGAATACTAAGTAAGTTAGTGCTTTTGGATAACATTTATATGCATCATCCGGTTGAGATGGTATGGTAGGTTCGAAATGAACTTTTCATGGAAAAGTTATGAATCAGTTCAGTAGAGCAATAGAGCATGGCATCCTTTCTCATTCCTCCAGTAAAGATTAAATATTGCAAGCAAAGCAACAATGATGCAGCCGTGCCGTGCCAAGCCGGGGCGGATAGATCGTTTATTGTAAATATTGTAGCATCACGAGACGCCTTCATAGTTTTTAAAAAGTAATCTCTAGTACTATAAAATACATGAATGTAATAATCATTTAATTATAAATGGTGTTGGTGGAAAATGATGTTGATAAATAATAAAATTGTGGTGCGGTACGACACGACGGCGGCGATGGTGATAATGGGACTATTATTCATTAAGGTCATATTTATGCATCGTACGATGATATTTTAGCATAAAACATCGTATCATATAGTTCCACAAAGCATTAAAGCACATCTAAATATTTTTTTCCTAAGATTCATTACAAAGTATGAAAACAGTGTTTTTTTGCTAGCGACATGTGCTGACAGAGGATGTAGTAAATTTCGGTTTCCATATTTTACTAAATAAGCCATAAAAATGGATGGGCGCAACTTTGAAGAGCTATTACTTCACATTACTTACATAATCATGTATCATTAACTTCATGGCAATTGCTGGTATGATATTTAAATTTTAAATGAGAAGATATTATGAGGATTTTAAAGTATTTTTTGTTCTGAATTGTACTTTTCTCACGAAATTTACCGAGGCGATAAGACGGCATAGTTTTACAGCGGAAGCAATTAATACTTACAACAACGCACATAAAAAATTAAAACTAACAAGTGGACCGGGGAAAGCAACAAGTGTATGCACACATGTTCATTTTTTTTGGTAAATGTGGTATGTTGTGTGTATTGACAGTGTGTGTATGTTCTAGCAAGAAGTATGTAAAATTTACCAACACAGGAAAACCGACTTCCGGTTAACACAATATTTTTGGTGTTCATTTTTGCTAAGTTTAACCAAAATTATGCCATTCATTCAAAAAAGGTCTCTAAATAACTTTCATATTTGCTTTCATGATCCCTTTTGCACAAGCAAACACACGTGTATTGTAATTAGCAATTACTAACATAACAAAAAATCTGTTTACAAACCCCGAAAATTATGCTGTCTTTCCTTTTTGTGGATTACTACCAACTACTATTTGTCTAAATAAATATTGTTATGATAATACGGATCTCTTGTTGGTGATCTAGTTCTTGTCGAATTTCTCTAAAAATATATGGAATTATAGGAATGGGACAAACATATTATTCGGATGTACAAAGTTTTTTCTTTAAATCAATACAAATGTTCAAGACAACTGTGTTAGCGTTCTACATGACCATCTGCAATACTGCACTGGTTGGTTGTTAATTATTCCCCCTTTCGTTTGATTGAATTGAAATTAGTCAATCAATAATTTTTTATTCGTTTTCTGTGGTAAATAATTATCGTTCACGCATGACACCAGAACCACATTTTTACTACTCGGGAGGCTGATGCTAATAACGCACCAAAAAATGAATGAAAATTAATAACTGCCGCTTTAATTAATATTGCTGACGTTTTTCACCGTGTGTGTCCTTATGATTAAGTATATCAAATTCATATATTACATACAACATAGTAGCAAAATACGTCAGAACAGAAGCACACGTTTTTGATCATCTTCGTTACAGCAAACATTCAACCTATTAGTTAGTGATATCATCGTCAGGTTATCATCTTGTCTATTTCATTCATGTGTCTTCCTTCTCTTAAAATGATAACTACTTCAAGCTATTAATAAAAAATGGAATATTTGTAAAGACAAGACGGTAAGTTATGATTAATGGGAGTCGTAAGGCATAAATTTAATAAATGCATAAAATAAAATATTAGAATGTAGAGAAAAGAGGACAACCCATCCGCCACTACCACCACCTCCATCCTTGCCACCATCCTTTATTTGTGAAGCAAATGCAAACTAACACTATTCTCATCATCATCGTAATTACACATTAGAGCCAGAAAATACAAATGTAATCATATTTTCGTGAATAATAACAGGTGCAAATCGTTAAAAAAAAGGTTTCTCATCGATACACCACACCATCATTCATCCTTACTTGTTGGCAGACAGTTATAATTTGAATAACTTAAGATTAGTTTTGATAATTAAATTAGCCCATGTATTTATAGCTAGTCTTTGTGTATCTTTGCATGATGATTTTAAAATTAATATAAACAAAATCATGTAATATGCACAATTTATGTATACATACGAATTTGTACTGATGAAAAATTTCAAACAAATGTAACTTTTGATACATTATGTTTAGTCGTTTACAAATATTATTTGCGTCTGTTGCTAATAGTCCATTAAAATTCACTATGACTTCGACGTAAAAAATAAATGAATTTACAAAGTGATGTCCATGGCCATTTAAGAAGAAGAATATATTAAATGCAAGTGAAGGCATATTTTTCTTGTTATAATTACTAACTATTATTTTAAACGTTTTATTAAATGACTTGAATCAAATTTTTCGTTATATTTTAGATTACAGTTCCTAAATGAGACATGTTATGGTAATTGGGGGCGTGGTGGTCGTGTGACGGATAGAACGATCATTACCCGACATGAATTTCTTCTAGTTTCTAAATGATTTAATTGATAAGTTGACTGTTAACTAGCTAATGCGTATACTTTGAAAAAAGTAGTATATTTTGGTGTCACTCACCATGTAACTGCTGATAGCCTGTTCTCGGTTTGGTCAACCAATAAATATTATATGTAAAGAAGTCCTCCATTTTGAAAAAAACTGTCAATTAACAAGGTAATAATTTAAATTTAACTGAGGCAATGTCCGTTTAATTTAATATACTAAACTAGCTACAAGCAGTGACAAAAAATATGGCCTGGCAGACAAAATGGCACCATTTTTGTGTACAGTCTGTCATTTTCATTTAACCAATAAAGTCTTATTAATCTGCTCTGCAAGCATGTTATTACTCAACAGTGTTCATCCCATTGACACTGTTCCAAAAACAAAGTGTTCCACATAAAATTGCAGTGACGATGGTGATGATGATGCAGCTGTTGTGATTTAACATCAAAACATTACTGGAAGTCATTTCAGTGTGTACAGCTATGTTAAAAATTAATTGAGTCCTCATGTGGAAAAGTTTACTCAAGATTCAGCCTTGGTTGCATATCATGACGTGCATTCAACTTACAGAGATCTGTAAAAGATAAGGTGTAAACTATAATAATAAATGGCTAATGTTTATTTTTATATGGGAAATTGAGAGGTCAAAAGGAGAATGTCATCGGGAAAAAATATTCCATTTTCATTTTGTTGTAGCTGAGCTGAGTTTTGATTTCAATTTGAATAAGTGTCAAAATTCAACAAAACGGCTGCCAATCATAAAGAAAATGATTAAAATAAATTGGAGTATGATGAGTTGATGAATATTGGTGGTCAACTTGATAACAAATTATTTCCTTTGGAATATTCCATTATATTTTGAACTCATTTAAAAAAGAACGTCATTTATCAAATTCATCAAACTGCATCGTTCCAATAAACACTTCCACGTTTCCTTAATAAAAAAGCATATCTTGGTCATGTCTTTGGTTTGTCCTTTTCCCCCTTTATGTAAAAATTAAAGTTCAAAGCTCATGTCAGTATTATTATTATCTGTTTTGTTTCAATCACATAAATTTAATTATCTATCTCGCATTAATGTGCCATGTTACAAGTAATGTATGTACCTCTCGTCTTGATATTTCAAGTGGGCATGTCTTCAGATTCCTTAAGATCTTTTATCTTTAAATACAACAAAAAAACATAAATAATATTTTGAAGCAATCAGGAAGATCAAACCAAAAAAAAGTTAAATAATTTTGAAAAAAATGAAGTCATTTTTTAACTGCTGCCTTATTAAAATATATTAACAATTTCATCAGTAAACAAATCCAAAGTGTATCTATCCAATCCATACCACAAATTCCAACCAATTGATGATTGGGGTTTTGCACTTGGAATATGGTTTTTTCTAGGTTGAATTACATAAAACACCATTTTTGATTGAAGATCAAACGTCCGATTGAAGTTCAAACGACCAAACTATGTACATATGTATGTATCAATGTCAAGGTTGCTCCAGAATAACATGTCAAAATTGTGGGTACACTGTAATAAATATTTTTTTCACACAGCCTGTCAGTGACTTTAAAATGCGTATTTTTTTTCTTTAATTTTCCTGATAATTCTTAAGAATCCCAAACAACTTGCCGCTCAATGAAAAGTTGTCAAAAGTGCAAACATTGAAGTTTTAAATGAAACTAATATGCATTTTTATAATGAAATGATTTCATCAGGAATGAAAATAACAGAACAGAATAACCGCATGAAAAAAACTAGGTCATCATTTCATAATAAGCTCAAGTTTTGTTCATCTTTAATTCTCTTTCTATTTTTTTGTCCCACTGAATAAAACATGAAGAAATTACACAAATTGCATATTATGTATTTTTAAAATTAGATAAATAGCCGTATAGAGCACGCCATTTATAACAACGACAACAATATATCATAATAATATTATCAACGACAAGAAAAAGAGTAAAACAATTTTTTTCCTACATTATTCAGTAGTAGTAGTAAAAGTAGTTATAGCAGTAATAGTAGTACAACAACAAAACAGTCTAGCAAATACTGAGAGAACACCGCCGGCATTCTAAATTATTTTCTTTCCCCCAAAAAATTAAAGTAAAACAGAAAAAAACACTTAAAAATTCTTTGTTTTTCTTTTAAAAACTAATTATATTTAAATAAATAAAAAGTAACCATCGTAATTAATTAAAATATAGTAGAGTACTAGTTTTTTCCATCCCTTTTTTGTCCTGTAAGCAAGCACATGATTAAATAGTTTATCTCGCGATTGCTGCGCACCAGGCGCCAAATTGGTTATTATTTTTAAAATTAATTATCCATGTTGCTTATCTAAGCGACTGTGGAATCGAAAAATAGAGTAATTTTTTTAGTAATTCGCTGTAGTTTCCTTAGCTTTTTTTGTTAGGAAATAAAAACTTGACTTGATTTTTTTAAAACAATTAGACATTCATCTCTAGATGACATTCGCAACTGCTGAACACGCATCATTTTTTTATGCGTAGTAGTAGATAGCGAGGAGATAATTATTATAGTAATAGATTGTTTTCTGAAAAACATTCAGGTAGGAATTTTGTTTAGTTATATTTTTGGTTTGTTTCGTTTTGGTGGAGAGGTGAGCAACTGGAGTTTTACAATCTAGAATTCATTGACTTGTGCATGGTCTGGGTATGGGTAGTAGTAGAGTACGTCGGCATCACGGTTGTCATCGTATGCAGCACGGGCTTGGCTGACCTAAAGTTTCAAAATATTTCAGTAAAATCTGGACTTTGTTTAACAATTGGGTTATTGTATTTGTTTTCACCACTAAGTTTACTTTTTCAGAACGAGCGGCATTGTCTTCTTCTTCCTCATCCTCATCATCATCATCGTCGTCATCATCCTCATCATCATCATCTTCCTTGTCATCCTTGTTTTTCTTGTTGGTTGATGGCTTGCTGGATCCTTCTTCTTCTTGTTCAATGGCTGGAGGTGGGGCTTCTGGGTTCTCAGAAACTACCACTGGAATAACTATGAATTAAAAATATATTTGTAGATATATGTATTTATAATTATTTGCAAGTTTGATTGTATTAATGGGAATCAAATAAGTTAAGATACAAACCTGGAACATCATCAACTTCGTTTTGAACGACGGCAACGGCAAGTGGCTGCTGTTCGATTTCATTCTGGACAATTGGGCTTGGTGGAGCATCCTCATTTTCATTTTCTGGCTCAGCACCTTGGACTTCAGTGGAGGAAGATTCTGCAACTAATCCTTGTGGTCCTAATTATTAAACAACATTAAGCATGTTAGCTTATTTGAACAAATCAATGAGACATTTGGGTTTATAGTGAAAAATGAATGCTATGGACACTTACCAGCACCTTCATCGGCCTCCTCTTCTTCATCACTGTCATCATCATCCTCATCAGCCTCCTCTTCATCATTGGCCTTTTCCTTGTCTTCAACAGGCTCCTCATTCTCATCAGACTCGGCCTCATCGGAAGCGTTCTCACGAGATTTTGGGGATCCAGAACCTTCAAAATGTCCCATATCTTCGGCTTCATCATCTTCACCACCACCTTCATTCAAGGAAGGTACTGGCTTACCACTTCCAGCAGCTACAGTTTTCTTTGAGGAATGTCCAGACTTGGGCTTGGCAACAGGCTTGGAGTTTTCTCCACGAGCAGGAGAGTCCTCTTCATCCTCTTCTTCATCTTCCTCATCTTCATCATCGTCGTCATCATCATCATCATCGGCCTCCTCTTCTTCGTCATCATCATCAACGTCACGTCCCTCCCGGTTGGTTTCTACAAGAACAATCCCCACTCGTGTCACTCACAAAATTCACTTTTTTTTTAAACGAACAACGACTCTGCAAATGATACATATTTTACCATCTTGCAAAGCCTTTGCAATAGATATACCATTTTCAGTTTCAGGTGCAAGAGTTGTCACAGCAACAGCCTCCTCAGCAACAGTGGTTGCCTCAACCTCTGGTACGGACTGGGCAATCACAGCAGGTGCTGGAGCGGATTCAGCAGCAATGACTTCAGGTTCTGGTACATCGGCAGATGCAAGAGGAATATTGGGAATCTCAGCCTTTTCGTCAACCTTTTCTTCTACAGCAGCTACAGGAGCGGAGGCTGCAACCTCGGGCTCTGCAGCGCTGACCTGAGCAGGTACAACAGGGACTGCCGGTGGAGCAACATCAGAAATGGGAGCTCCGTACGTCAAGGTGACCAGGAAAGGTATCACGAGAAAAGACCACAGACGCATTTTGCCTACACAAAAACAATGAAAACAAATTAGTATAAAATACAACCAAATCTCTTTCAATTGCCTGTACTTGACAATAACTAATATATTTTCTGAGTAAACAATTTAAAATAGTTTTTCAGGTGTTGTCGTGTCGGAGCAAATTGAACAAGTGTACAAAGAAATATTTTCTTTCCTTTTTAAGAAGAACAAATCAAGGATTTAACCAAACAAGGACAGTATTATTTTTTTTCAAAAGGATAACACACAAGTAATTACTCACAGTTTGTTAAGTATCTTTATTTACCCCTTTCTTTTTCAGCTAATCAACCGTATAATTACTATTATCACTGTTAATTTTTCTGCGAAATTTCTCTCTTGTGAGTCAAACAAAAAATTACTAATCACAAACGTTTAAGTGAAACTCAATTTTCAGTAAATCCCAGCGACTTCGCAATCACAGACACACATCCGCCCGTTCACTTTCAGACAAGAGACTAGACTAGGTTAACTGCATGAATTTTATCCCTGACGCCGTCACCAACACCATCATGTAAACTACTAAAAAAGTGATGCGCCAGCAAGGACTAGAGTCGAGTGGGCTCTACAACAATATCAGTGACTAGTGTACCATTTATAATATTGTAGCTGCGCTTTATAACATCCTATCTCCTTCAAAAGTTAATTGCTACAAAAAAGAAAGAAAACCTGCCTGAGTCAAGTAGAAAAAGTACCTCTTTTTTCATAGAAAACAAGAATATCGAGATGTGTAAATGCTGATGGCGATATTGTAAGATATATAAAGGCAGTAAAAATAAGAAGGCTAAAGCCAAATGCCACCACCACCAACCAATATTCCTCCTCACAAATAAAAAAATATCAATGAAATGTGCATTCTTTGTCGTGTTCACATCATTGAAGAGGTGCCTTTTGTAGCATCATTATTTTCACCGCCGTGATCTTTGTCCTATCTACAGTCGTAAATGACTATGAAATTCATAATAATAGTTTTAAAAAATACGTATGACTTTTTGCGAAATCAGGTACTTCTCAAGTCAAGCAAAGTATTTTAGTATTATTTTTTACGATCCAAATAGTGAATCATCTTCATTATAGGCATGTCTAATGAAACGCAAAGGAAGAGGATGAAATGGAAGCCAAAAGGGTTTTAGAGCCATATTCTGCAATAAAACTAACTAGCACTTCGACAACGATTTCATGAGGACGCTAGTGAGTGATTAATAGCAGTACCATTTTAGAAGGGTGATATTGATGATTGTGTAAACCGTGTAATTAACATGGGTATTAAACTCCATTTTTATGGCTTACTGACAAAATTAACTTTCTAGTAGGAAAAAAAATTGGCCAGCGTGGCGTTAGAAAATTAGTTTTTTTGTTTGAAACGAGTGCTGCCGCAAAAAAAAACTCTTCATTGATCACCAGAACAGATTTAGCGTGTTATTTTTTTGTGCTGCTGTGTTGACTAAAAAAAGTAAAATCAGCAGAACCTCTGTGACCTCAAAAAATATCCCTTGGTATTTAGTAACCTATGAGCAGCGTAATGTATGCATACATACCTATCCTATAATTCTTGTAAAAATCTAAAAGATGCTATGCCAAACTGACAAGTCAACTGCAGAAGAGATGTGTGGTGTAAACGTTTGGTTTTAAAAGCTCGAGAAAAACCAGTCGACAACCGATACCTTTACCAAGCAGTACAAGAAAATGGGCTACTTATCAATGTGGGAGTCTTCTCTTCTTGAAAAGAACCGTAAACAAGATGAGTTGATAAAAATGCGACCAGAACATATACTGCATATAATATAAGTACAAGCGAGGATTTTTTCAAGTAAGAAATATCTCTGCCATTTTAAATCGCCATGCTGGCCGAATCATACACACTTTTAAGTCAACTGTGTAAAACGTTAAACCGATTTTCAAAAAGTAATACCAATAAAAATGCAGAAATTATGGTGGGTTTCTCGTTAACGTCATCTTCAGTTGTTATTCAATCTTTTTACTCGATTCTCTTATGATAATGATTTGAACAGCTTATGTTTTGCATGCATAAAAAAGTTTTTTTTAAAACCAAAATATTTGCTTAATGAGTTGACGTTTCATCGTCTTTAGCGAAGTTTTATAGCTTTTGGCCAAGTATTTTCCTCAAAAAAAAGTTTAAATTTATCCACTGAGCAAAGTCGTTTCATTTCACAATCTTTTCTGACTTATCCGCTAATTAGCCCTACGGAAAGGGTCATGCGGCAAATTACATACATATCTATTGCCGTTCGCTATAAACCCGATTTTTTTCTTTCTTTTTTTGAAAAAGTGACTTTACGGCTTCAAATGCGTAAACGTCTTTTTAAAAAGAAAAATTCATATTTTAATGACACCAATCCAATACTTACTATAATATATCATGCATATATTTAAGATGAAAAAAATAATCCTCGTTTTTGAATGAAGAAAAGTGGATTGGTGAGTATGTAATTCAATATATGCCTTGTATTCCCTTTCTTAAATGTGCAACTCTTGCACACCTTGTTTATGTGATTTGCTTGCTTGCTTTCTTGCAACACACACACAAAATTTTTGGTTGCAAATAAATCTGCTCAGATTACCGTAATAATCGGGTGATGATGAAACTGATGATTTTTCGATGGACTGAAACCATGCATGAACCATGCAAGTAAGGTAAGGAAGAAGAAAAAAAGATCGCCTACACAAAACCCATTAATTTGATAATTCTACATACAAAAATATACAAATGAATATAACATTTAAGTATCTCAGTCCTTTTATGAATTTTTATGAAAAAAACAAACCCAAGACCTAGATTTATAAAAAAAAACAATAAAAATATGCACACATGTATCTAAAATACATTTAAAAAATGGCCACCTACTCCATATATTATTTATTCTTATTTACTTTTGTTGTAATCAGGCAAATCGCTAATTTAAAAAAGAAGACACTCGTTTCCGTATTTAGTTTGACAGGTGATGTGTTTTTTTATGTTGTGCATTTCTTTAATCTAGATATTATCATCTGATTGTACTAAATTTACATTTTTATTCCTCTCTTCTGATTATTTTGTGCACATGTGCAGAAAAAGGTCAGGGTTAACTTTTTTACCAAGTACACTCAAATGGAACATGAGTTTCATAGATTTCAATCTTGTGTAATTTTTCTCCCTGCCTGTCTGAGAAAATGGGAGACAAAAGAAAAGAATGAATTTCCTGAAATTCGCTTGTAATTTTGTAACAATGATAAATAGAAGCTCTGTTGCAGTATTGCATTGTTGTCTGTATGTTTTTCTCTTGGTCTCAATAATCAATCCAATACCAGAAAAAGCAAGATTTTTTTTTCTTGACTTGACTTGTTTTTTCTTATGATTATGTTGGTGCTATGGTACTTATTTAGCCTTATTTTTTTTCTAACTGCTCAAAAGTTTTAGACACACATCTAAACACAAAGCATATCACAACAAAGAGGTTAAACCCAAGTGCTGTTATTGTTGCTTGTTGCATTTTTGTACAATAATGTACTACGCTGACCGTGATGCTGAGGATGATGAAGATGATGCGGATGATGATTATCAAGAAAAGAGAGAACCGGTCAACCCGGTTTCTTTCCTTTTGCAGAAAAAAAGAAGAACAGTACATAACATTTTTTTGCTTCAAGCTCATCTGCGAAGTATATTAAAGATTGTGTAGCTATTGTAATTTTTGTTGACTTTCTTTGGTAATTGCAACCCCAAAAAAGATAAGAACGACGATGATGACTAGAAGAGAAATATTTTGTGCTAATGATTTTGACAATAAACGTCTCGAGGCCAAGACAAGCTCACACAGTCTATAAAGTGTGGTTTGTTGCACGCACGAACAATCGACACTCCTTCTTTCCTGCTTTTTTCTAAAGTAAAGTAACAAAATGTTGGAGGAGAAAGAGGTGTGTAATGCAACTCAAGAGAATTCTTCACAAGATTTTTTTTCTATAGTAGCGAATAGTTAAAGACGGGATGGAGAAAGGGTTGACTGGTTACAGGTTACCCGTGTCTAGTTTTAATTTAAACAATCGTCCCGTCCTGTTCTTGTGCTGCTATTGCAAAAATTATATGAAAGAAAGCAGTTTAATGAAAAAATGTGTGTATATATGCAACATGATATGCACTCCATGCTGCACTGACCAGCTACTACTTATTGTTAGAAATAAAAAAATCGCCTGGTCTAATCGGTCGTTCAACTTGATTCTTACAGGGATTTTCCCTGGGCTAGTAAATTGGTAAAAACTGCATATAATGTTATTCTTTTAAGTTGATTTATCAAAAATAACTAGGCTATTGAAATAGTAAAAGTAGTTTTCGGCCTCAAACAAGTAAAAAGAATTGAAGGAATTTTCAGACTATTATTTCAAATAATTAAGCTTACGTTTCGTAGCACCAATTAAGTTTCACTTGCAATTTACTAAACTAGTGTTTAACTTTTGGGAGAACAAAGACAATGGCGACAAATTTCAAATGTGCACGCTTAGAAATTTGGATGTAGAAAGAATAAAATGTTTTAAATTTCTAACATTTAAAACAAGCACGAACATGATGCTCGTAAAAAATAAAATAAAACAAAGATTGAAGATTGTGTGCAACAAAAACTGCATGTGCACAAAACAATTTCTCATTTCTGATTCCCTACTATTATCCCATGTCCATTATATTCATTATAGTAAAAATGACCTCACGTTTTTTTCTCCCATTTTACAGAAGAAGTAATCATACAAAATATATACCACACAATTTCGAGGTTGTGCTTGGCCAATTACACGTTTGTTTCTGGACCACCGTTTCCTTGAAAAGTGGTTCAGTATATTTTTTCTACCTTTCACTTGCAGTGCTTTACTATTATCATAATGCCTGATTTTTTGCAAAGATTAACAAACACGATTTCAGTTTTTCATAATTGTCTTGGTGTTGGTTTACACAATGAGGAAGTTAAACCCTAATTACTAGCCTTTAGTTCCAAGATGAGTTTTTTTTAAACAAATCAAAATTTGTTACCTGTCCTTGATTGATTTCCAATTAAATAAATATAAGTATTTTTCAATAAAAAACAATTATATTATAAAATCAATTTAAAAATTACACCGACACGACAAAACCCCGAAGAATAGTATGGTTATGGTTTTTTCTTAATTAAATTTTTAAATTTTCTTAAACTTAAATAAATTTTGAAAAATTAAATGAATAATTTTTTAGTGTAATACTTTTTTTTAAATATGCTAGACGACGAAGGAACACACAAAAAAACAATCACCACTGGTGCTTCTTAATGCGCCAACAACGTTTCTTCTGTAGCTGTTGTACTCCTTAGTTGTTGTCGAGGGAGGAGGAAGAGAGCAAGTGAGAGGAGATGAGAGAGACAGGGACAAAGAGAAAGAGAGACGTACACACTTAAGACACTCGATGAAGAACTGAAGAAAAATCCACCGGTGATGGTACTGGTGTTGCTTGTCGCTTCTCACTCAACTTTAAGTATGATACCACCACCAATCGCCACAATATTCGCCACTACTACAACCACCACTACATTAACAATCAACAACAATGGTCAAAAGCCAGTCTCTACTTGAAAAGAAAAAATATATATGAGGAAAAGGGTTGAGAGGTTGGTTTGGTCTACTACTATTATCGACTGTTGTTTGTTCTTGTTGCAATCTTGCAATGCAAAAAAAGGAGTGAAAAAAAGTAGTTGTCAAAGCAAAGCTCGATGAGCAACTAAACCGTTGAGAGTCTTCGTACTAAGGTTTTTAAGATGCAGTTTGTTGACCCTCTCTAAGCAGGTTTTTGGCCTTTTACCCGGACACAGCCCCCTTGTTCCTCCAGATTCTGTGGGACCCCATGACACACTAACAACATTTAACAAAGAGCAACCAATATGCTCATTGTCATATCTATTTTGCATATATGCATCTCTATACACTAGGCTTAAAAAGATAATACCAAGTTAATATCAACCAACTTCTTTAATTCTATGAGCTACTAGCGGAGCAAAGACGCTATATACCGATGTAGCTTTTCATTTAAAAAAAACTGGTCTCAGAAAACATCTCATTGTAATGCGGACAGCGTTACATTTTGACTTCATTTTCATTTTTGTTCTAAACTAAACTGCAGTTTAATCAATAAACGTAATATGTACGTAAAAAGTATGACTTATCGGTTTACAAAAGTTATAAAGCCGAGTTACAGGGTTTTGCTCCTCCTTCCCCTTCACAATCTCTCTTAATATCCTTTAGCTACTTACTATTGTTCTTCAGTTGGTTTATGCTCTTATTTGCAAAATTGATGATGAATTTTAAATTATTTTTGTCTGCTACCCCAGTTTTAATTTTTTACATTTCCCAATCATGAATGAGCATATTATACCAAATTGCATTACTTTAATGAAAGGGCCCATCTTCTGGTTTCTTTTAATAATGCTGGTAAAGGTAATAATGACTTTATATTTTTTTGTGCGTAAACTTGGATTGTGGTATTGTGTGGTGGTGAAGAGCAACAATTTCTATGAAATCGGTTAGTTTTATCATCATGACCACGACCACGACTGTCTCTATGATAATGATAACGTTTGATGATGATAAAGGTATATGGAGGCCGAAGGTGGCTGTATGGTTGTTCTTCTTGTTGTAGCTCTTGTTCTTCTCAAGTGGTAGTAGCTTTGCATAGGAATGTAGATCACGACATGACGACATTAGATCAATGACGATGCTGACATACTTTTTTGTCAATCGTCTAAAAAAATACATGTATTTAATGCCTACCTACCTAGTTTACCTTAACTATTGAAATTCTAGTGTAAAGCCATAAAACCGCAGGAAAACACTTTTTCGCTAATAATCCGCATTTGTACACATGGCATAGTCTAATAAATAGCTGACTTTTGCATGATTTTTAATAAAGTAAAATGAAACTGGTCTCAGAGTCTCATATCTCTCTCATTCAGTTAGTTTTTACACTTATTCATAATCATGTTGATTATTTTGATGATGATGATGACGCTTATTTTCTCTCGTGTTACTTACTAAAATTAGTTGCATAACCGGTAAATCACGAAAAAGATTGAAATCATTTCACCTGATTTATAACACAATGAAAAAGAGATATATGCATAATAAAATATATTTGTAATGTGATCATTTCAAATTGAATGTATACAAACTCGTGTGTATTTTTTTGGTGATGAAATTTTTGAGGGCGCAGTGGTGTGTGGTGGTAGTGGTAAGTGCAGTGGTTATATTGCCAGTTTTTAAAGATTCAATTCACTTTTTGAAGCTACTGGTGTGAATGCGAATGAAGATGTTACCAAGATGGTTTATAATATTGTGATGACTTTGTTGGCCTTGTGCCGACGAGAGCAAAGCAACAAGTGTCACCGTTGGTTTTAAGAGTAATAATGGCAAATAAGGTGTATGGGTATGGTGGTGCCTACTTTTCAAAGCTGCTGGTTTCAAAGGCTTTTCCTGTTTTGTTCACGTTTTGTGAGTCAAATGTCATGAAAAAACTTACACCATCAAACCAAACCAGCCAAGCCAACTAGCCTCAATGCAAAAAGATGAGAATGAGAAGAAAAAAAGTAAGCTTGAAACTTACCTTGAATTTTTTATTCAAGTTTCAAATTTCAACGAATATGTAGGTCCTTTGAGTCAGAAGCAGCACAGAAAAAAAATTGTTGAACAATCAGACTTAATCCGTTGTTTAACGAAAGTACTTTTTTGTTTTTTGAAGAGAGAGAGATTGAGAGAGAGAAATGAAACGACTTTCCTTTACGGTATGATAGAGGACACAAAAAGAGGATGATAAAGATGACATTGGGAAGGTTACAAAAACAATCTTTGGCTTGCTGCGTATTTCATGGGCGTTATTCTGTGACATCCATATTTTTCTTCTGTTTTTTGTATGCTAAACTTATTTGCTCTGAATGTCATCGGGTCATCCTAAATAAGTCTAGTTTTGATTGGTGCTGAATATTTTAATGAGAAAAAATGCAATAAAATATATAAATTTCGCAGCTGTGGTGTGTCTGTAGTCTGGTTCACATAATTTTTTTTTTGGCTTTATCAAATGCGCAGTTTACTACTCTAAATATAATACTTTTGTATCTATAGATTTTGAATTATGTATACATGTGAATACAATTAAAAGCTATTGTAGTTCAATGTTCAATTATTTTGTTGAAAATATCATCAGTTCAGAATCAGTTCGGTGATCACTCCCTCCAACACCGATACCATTACTGCTACCACAACTGTCGATTGAATTGTGTTTTGAGAAGGTGAAAGATGTACGACTCATTTTTGTGCTTCCTCCGTCTGTCGATCGACTATGGTGGGTGGGCTGAATCTCATACATTCCCCGGAATGGTTGCAGACAAGCTGTAAAAATTAAAACGGTTTATTAAACAATGACATAATCACCTCATCAATTAAAAGTTTTAATTGGACAATGAATTATTGATAATTTGTCTAGTTATATGTATATATTTTTTACATTTGAAGCACGTGTACTTTTGTTCCAGAGCTCTTAGCGTTTCTCGTTTGCATACAAATATTACAAATATGGCAATAGCTTGAAACATGTTGGATAAGTCGAGAATGACGTACACAATAAAATACCATGCAGACGGTGCCTCGTCATTTTCAATAAAGGCCAAAATCACCTGAAAGATCCATGTTGCTCCCATAACCAAAAATAACTTGAAAAAAAGTTCGCACCTTATCAAAGAGAAAAAATGTTAAAGGGGAAAGTATTTTAAAAAAATTTAGGTTTACTTTTTTGATGCTTTTCAGAACATGACAAGATATAATTTTTTGTGTTTATTTTTCTTAACTGTCAACAAGACAGCATGTGTGTTACATATGTGGGTAAACTGTATATTTTACTCACGACTGTTGTTGCTTTTTGGATGAGCTTCTATCAGAAGCAAGCCTTCTTGTGGCATTATAAATCCTGAGCATTTGACAGGAAGTGCACAAATAAAATATGAGATTAGCTAGAAGAAGCACCCCAACCGGCAAATAAAAGTAGTAGGGCTGCGAGGAATTGGCGAGGAAGCAACCTTCTTGTCCATAAAGTGGGTAAATTGTGTGATCCTCTTTGGTCTGTCGACAAGACTCGTTCCGTTTCCTGTTTTAAATAAAATAGGTAAACGTAGACAAAACATATGAATTGATGTATACAGAAGGACGAAAGGTCGTAAATTTGTTTATAAAAATTAAAAATTTCAATTACAACGTAAAAAAAGATAGCATGTTATTTTTACGTCTATCAATAAAATAGTCTATTTTTATAACACTTTCGTTTATACACTTACTCGGAACTTAATTGCAAAGCGATCGCGACAGAGACCACGGTAGTTGGCACAGCACAAGCAAATATGGCATAGGAGAGGAGACGCTTAAAGTCGAAGATCCGTTGGTTCATTGGCTTGAGAACACGGAACGTCCACCACAAGTCAAAGTTTATAACGGAGAGCCAGCTGAAAGCGAAAACTCCCATGAAATGAGTGACGAGTCCGAGAACATAACACCACCAGCCTTCAGATATGAATGGTGTGAAATGATCCGGGTACATTCGCTTTCGGGTTTCGTCCACGTAAATAGCCAAAAGACAAGAGTAGAAGCCTGTAAGACTGATAACATAGCAAAGAATGGTCCACGCGTGAATGTTTTGCTTTTCCCACAAGAGGAAATGAACGATGGCCGTGATGAGAAGGAAAAATATGGAAATTGTGAAGCCGGCCATGTACACAATTCTGTAAATCTGGGATTTATGTTTTCCAAAAATAAATGCTGATTGTTTTGATATGATATTTGTTTTTCATCATAAAAGCCTTGTTTGTTTTTATATGTAATATCCTTACCCATACCCAGTCATTTTTGGTAAAATTTTTGACAACTGGCTTTTTGCAGAGGATAAGTACATCTTGTTCTTCCGGTCCACAAGTTAAGTCCATTTTATCCTGGGGTATAGCCAGTGTATCTACGCAGTAGTCAACATCATCCAATTTATTATTCCACCGGAGCCCACTTGATCTAGGTTCTGATCCAACCCCAAGATACTGTACTGTTCCATCATGATATAGTCGAAATCTAACATGGTTTAATGGTTTAAACAGTATACAGGCTTTTTATAATGAATTTGACATCAATATATTTGTTTCAAATAAATAGGAAAATTCTTTACGGTTGTCGTGGTAACTGAAACTTGGTTAGTGCACTGGACAAAACTACGGTAATATTGTGGATCCCCTCTTGGCAATTTGGAAATCCAGTTCGGATTTTCAAAGGAGCTCGAGTGGATAACCTTGATGACAATGAAGAAGACCAAGGCATCATCATTGGCAAATTCCATCCTGTGGTTTCTTCGTGAAAAATTGTTTTATTTGGGATAACACATGGATTGTTAAAATCATTCGTGAATATGTAGCCATGGGGACAGCATTTCCGAATGCAAGATTTTTGAAAATGACCACAGCATATTTGGATATAGGAATGACTTGTATTCAAACTATTGGAATAAAAATGTCAATATGATATTTAAACATTTAAAAGAAATGGGCTATGATGTCAGCTTGAGAAAATCTAATTCATACCGTCGAATGCAAAAACTTTCCATATTGAATTGTTCGAGACCCCTTTCCGTGTACAATGTAAGTACTCCCTTGTCACTAATTTGCATTTCAACTATTTCTCCTGTTCGCTGTAGCACACCGTGTAGCTGTCCATCGTACCCCATGTCAAATTGGTTTGATGAATCTAAGAAATTGATGAGAATACTTTCCGTGAGATTTTTGGGGTGACATGAGACACCATTCGTTTTTGGTAGTAATCTGACAATAAACCCAACCAAAAATCCACAATTTGTTCAAAGTTTTAGAAAATGCTTTGAAATATCATATTTGAATGTCATTTCATTACCTAACTGTGGCGTTTACAGTTACACCTGGAGTCGTTGGATATACGAAATAATTCCATATTGATGAATTGCTATAAGCAGAACTATTTGCACATTTTCCATTTTCTTCTGAACAAGGACATTCGTAAAGGCTAACTTGAATGCATGTAACACTGGTGTAATTAAAAGCAAAGACAAACATAGTTAAGACTCTAATTAACTTTTTCTCTCCTGTAAACTTCATGATTATCGTGTTGCTAGGATATTATTTGTGTATTTCAAATGTCACAACGAAAGTAAAAGCAGCATTAATCACTGATGTTTAAAAAATAGTAATGGCTTAAATCAAGTACTTTCCCATTTTCCGTACAAATACCACTGTCACTGTTGCTCTTTAAGTAGTCGCTTAATCATAGTGCTCATTAGGCATTTCCAATATTCCAAATCCAATCGCTTGTTTACTGCTTATTCACGTCGCCATCTGTTATTCTTGTTCCGTTTCCTTTTCCTTTCTCTATTCAATTTGCTGTAGAGGAAAACCGAATAATTTTTCAAACACTATCCCATAGCATGCATCTATTGCTGGAATGACCGTTCCGCATGCCTGTGCGTTTTTCCCAAATTGTGGGCTTTCTTGTGGCCGATCATTGTCATATAATTCATGGCAATTTCGCAGTTTATGCATACTCTAAATGTTATGTATTTTATTATGTGTAGGTATTTTTAATATAAATCTACCGCAACAAGTATCCAAGTGTTTACGATGGTCACAGTCACAGTGACCAAGAATGAAAAATAGTTATAAGGTAAAATGGTACAATGCCATAGCATTTTCCAAAAGAAACCGGAATGCGAAACCACTATCAAAACCTCGAATCTAAACTGATTTGATGTTATATGTATACGTAGTTTTATGATTTGTTATCAAGCATCGGGATCAAGAAAACAAACTGTTCTATCACTGTCAAGATTGTCCATGAACAAAAATTAAAAATTATAATGAGCTCAGGGTTCAATTCAATACTGATAACTGATATAACGCATGTGTTTCTGGAAAAATGTTGGTGGTTGATGGCTATGATGACTAAACCGAAGTGATGCAATTCTTTTGTAAAAAAGCGATGAAAGAAACTTTTCTTGAATTGTCTTTATTTTATTTCAATTTTGGAAAATTAAATTACCGCGACATATAATTAAGTTTTTCGTTGCATAAATTCTTCATTCAGTTTTAATTAATAATGTTATCGATCATTTCACTATTTCTGATGGCAAATCAACTTTGGCTATCATATAGGTATGTGTATTTACACTGTGGAAAATCACCGGCATGTTCATACAAATTTGGTAAAGAAAAAGTCATAACAATTTTTGTTGGAAAAAATACAAATAAATATACTTAGTTTATGGAAATGCATATGCTACAAAAGTGACTTGATTTTTTAAGTAGTAACTACTATTCTAGTGATTTTTTTATACATGGCTATTCGGATACATTGCTTTTGCTTATCATTCAGTACAACAAAACAGCTACTTTACGTTAAAAGCATACTTTATGTTCATATTTAGAGTGCACACACCTCGCTCGTAATAATGTATTACAAAGAAAAAATACTGTCGAATGGTTTTGGTACAAAAAATTGGAGAAAACGATTGAAGAATAATTATCTTAACTAAAAACAGGAAGGAGAAGGATAATTCATGTAACTAGAATTAATTCGATTCATTATCAGTTTGTATATCACATAAAAAATTTAATGGTTCAATCAACTACAACACCTTTTCATTTTGTAATTATATCAATTAAATAACTAAATCAGTGCCAAATAAAGTCATTTTTTATTATTATCTTAATACTTAAGTTAAAATATTACCACGGGTATGTATTTTTTGTGTCTTGTTTCATTTTAATATTTTTAACGATTTCCCTTGCGACTTGGGAAATTCGTAGTAGCGGTAGCTGCAGGATTGCTATTAGCACTGCTTGGTTTAGACGCGCAGTCCATTTCTATTGAGCCGTGATGATCCACGTGAGTGACAACAGTTGAGACAGAACAGTCACTTGCCTTGCGCGTCTTATCCCACGTGGAGGTAAGGGTGCTATTATGTGCTAAGCTGCGTCTACCACCCTCCAGTGTCCTTGTCGCACGACAACAGAAACTCATTAGCTCCCTTAATCTGTTGACAACGGGAATAATTACGAGACAAATCCAAATGATGACTTGGTGGAATTTCACTCGGAATGTGCTGAGGCCGTCTGTTTTCTTATCTATAAAGTATGCAGACAAGAAGAATGAAAGATTAATTGATGTAAACCTGTACGCTACCTGTAAACTTTATGCATAGAAATAACATTTGCTGCTGTACCTCTTTGTTCTTGAAGATACAAGGAAAACTTTTTAAACTGCGCTTCCAGTTGGCGACACGTGTTGGGTTTACACGTGAAAATAACGAAAATGGCTACGCCCTGTAGGGCAATAAGGAGATCAGTTGGGACAAAGATTTTGCGGATAAAGTGACGCTCTTCCGGATTGAGCTGCTCGGCTGCCCACGAAATTACATCGAAAATCCAGGTGACACCCATCACCACAAACAGCTTCATAAACAACAGGAATCTTTTACGAGAAAAAAAACATAACTGTTATTTTTGCAATAAAGAAATAATATATAGAAAAATAAGTACTTAATGTATGTGGTTTAGTACCTTTTCTTTTCCTGCCTTGAACTCTGCCTTGTGGCAAACTTGGTGTCATTTTGCAGCTTGTGAAGGGAATAAATCGTACACACGAAGAATACAGAATTGATAGTTAGCAGAAGGCCAACCGGACCGTAGAAATAAGGAAGCTTTTCCTTTTCCCCGTAAAAATAACAGTTACGCTCACCAAATCGTGGCGTGATCACGTACAAGTCTGGATGATCCCTATATCCAAAACAAACACTAATTATATTTCAATTTAAATTTTTAATGCATAATACCTATAGTTGGATGGTTAGATTGTGAAACTACGTAAATTTGACCAACCATTAAAAACAAATCATGCATGCGTTTTCTAATAAGCATAATATTTGTGGTATGCCACACTCACTTGTACAGACTATCCAGCACTAAGCCAGCTCCTGCAATTAAGGTTGGGAAACCAAGTGAAAAAAGGAGGAAACCCAAGTATCTCTTTTTCTCGCCTGTGTTTGTACTAGTTCGAAGGGGACGACAACCACTAAATGTGCACACACACACGCAAAAATGATAATTTTCAATTTAAAGTTAAACTTATTGACCTTTAAATCATAGTCTAAAGTACATACATTATCCTGTGGTACCTAAATGTCCAGAACAGGTCAAAATTCATTGACGTTAGCCAGAAGAAGGCAGATAAATATGAAAAGTGGATGAGTGAACCTTTAAAAATTGAAAAACAATTCTTTTAATGATTGTTACATAATCATAAAATTTCAAGTTGCATCTTTTTAACAAATAACCAAACCATAAACTCAATCCAATAGATTCTTACCCATCACTCGGCAACAAACAAGACACTCTTGTTGTAATGAGTCAGGTGCAAATTGAACCACAGACAAAAATATGTTTGCGCACAAGAGCGAAATAACGTAAGAATACTGAAGCCATCCATGAATATTCTGATGTTCCCAAAGTATTACGTAGACTATAGCGGTTAGGAGGAGAAAGAAAGTAGATATCAAGTCTACTGACGCGTATAGTTTGAGACGCCAAACCTAAAATACCAAGGAATCAACGATTTTACATACTCTTCAATTCAATTATATGCATTTAGTAATTTAAGCTCATCAATTATGTTTTAGCGTACATCTTTATCCTCCAAAATGTTATCCTCTGAAAAACAAATAAGCGCTACTTGGTCAATCTCAGTACCACCAAAGTGCGCAATTTCTAGTGGATAATCCGGATAGTCAGGATTACTACTGTCTGAAAATATAACCGTGTGAGATCCAGCTCCATCCAAGCAGTATTGATCCGGCTCAAAGTAAAGTTTCGAGTTGCCTGATTCCATTACCAGAGTTCCATTTAAAAGTAAATACATCCTGTAAAAACATCAACAATTTCCCATGAATATCACTCCACTCCACACACATTTCCCCATTATTGTCATTTTTTATTTACTTTTCATCAGGTTCCTCTCTCAGAGAAACTTCATAACTCTCCTCGCACCTCGGCCTGCCAATTTTATAGTTCATTTTTAATCCTCCAACATCCGCACTGGAAACAGGTTGACCAGGACTGGAATACAAATGTGGGAACCATGGTCGGTTACTCAGCATGCAAGTTGAGTTAAATAGCACGCTATTCTGCGTACAACATTTCCTAATGCATGGCTTCCGCTCTGTGCAGGCAGGTGTGCATAAAACCGCTACAAACACGTTTTCTTCAACTCTACCATTTAAAACAAATTAATTCCCATCATAAAGTCGTAATTCTAAACATGACTAATCTTGTCTTTTAAAAATAATCTCATGATAAGAAACAAAAACATGTGTACATACATGTCTATACAAAAGTCCTGATAAGACACTTGGTTTTCCAAACCAGCCTCATCCAGCCAAATCAACATTCCATCCGTGGTCAAAACCACAGTCGGCTCAAATTGTCCAGCTGCTGTTGCATTCAAATTTTCAGAGTCACCATGGTGACGGTGATGCTGATGGTGAATTTCGGATAAGTCGTGTCTAATAATCCTTTCAATCCTCTCAGCGCCACAAGCAGGTTGGGAAACACGTAATCTTAAATTTGATTTTTTCGAGAAAAAATACATTAATGCTGAATTCCGAATGCTGGTATAATTTATACTACTCCATTACATTACTCATCATCATCATCATGATCATCATAAACTATATTACTAACAAGCTTTTGTTCTCCAAAAAAAGAATACATAACACGTAAAGCGTCATAAAATTCATTTTTACAATTTTCATTCTCCTCTCTGAATTCCAATTATTTTACACTTGAACCAATCTAGTAAAAAGTTGAAATCTGTAAATGAAAGTGGAATGTAGCCTCTTTTTCTTCTTTAATGAGGCGTTTGAATCTCCAAAAAAAAATCTCACGTCAGCAGTCAGCTCCAAAGAGTTCAGTTGGTTCAAAAGATATTTTCATTTCATGACGCTCACGCTTACATTTTTGACCAACAAGCATGCACATGTGCATGTTTTAAATGTTCTAAATATTTCAGCATAAATGGAACAGCATTTATCCCTAAATATATTTTAAGTTTATAAGTATATACATCTGTGTATAAGTATGTAGGTCTTTAAAAGGAATTGTTTAATAGATAATGGGAATATCATCCCGGATAATTCCCACAAGTAGAAAACAATCATCGCGTATCATATTATACTCCTGATTTTCGTGAAATTATACCATAATTGTTTTGTTATCCTGATTTAAAATAGATTATTATTGAAACAATATGTATTTTCTTTGCATATGTTCACTTTCAATAATAGGAAGTATAACTTGCATGCAAAATATTCCCGACACCTATCAGTGGTAGCATATCAGCTATGTGTATCATATCATCCAATCATAGTCATGATTCATGATGTAAAATGAGCGCAGCGCAATAATAACGACGCTGAGTGACCATGACATAGACCTTCTTCGAATTAAACGGAATTTTGTTGTTTTTCCGCAGTTGAAATAATAAAATTATAAAACGATTTATGTAAATCACGAAATCTTTTGATGAGATGTTTATTATCTTGCCAGTACGTTTTCTTTGACTGTTTGTAAATAAAAGCATGCACATATGTTGTAAAAAACAAACCGCGTGAGAACAAAAAGTGATTTACTTGCTAATCCAGCGTTTTCCCCAAATAAATCAATTGTGTTACAAAACTAGCTTTAATGACTTTCCTAGTCCCTATTTCCAATAAATTCCAATTGTGTTTAAAATATGCATATAAAATTCTTTGCACTATTTTCCCTTTCTTTCTATTTGTATGACTCACCTAAATACAACGGTATCATTCGAGATCTCCATCCCATCTAAATCCTTGCTTAGTAGCGTAACCATAGCTTTGGGTGCTTCCCAAAATGGTTGATTTGGCATCATTGTCATCATTCGCGATGAATTTGGCTGAGCTTGCACACACTCCCCAGCTTCATACCGAGAAAAGAAGGGACAGCATTTATTCACCGTCGGATAATACTGTTGTTGCAGACCTCCCAATACTGCTGCACCATTACTTGCACCTCTTACACCAAAACTACTCAACACACTTTGAACACTCTGCCCTCTATAAATATTTGGCGCTGTTCCACTGTCACCTCCAGACACTCCCACATGTCCTTGCGGACTTGACACATCCTCCGTTATCACTGTTTGTTCCGTTGTCGTTCCCCCTCCTTCCGGTTGGGTTTGATAGACTGTCGTTACCTGGAAACTTGGGGTATTCTCATCTTGCCCCACTACTAGACCCCCTCTCCCAAAAAACGTTACCAGAACAACTACCAAATATTTAACGAGATGAGCATCCACTGCCATCGTCCTCCTCCATTTTACTACCACACTACTAGCAGAAATCGTCGTCATCGTCTAGCGAGTCTCAAGTTATTCTTGACGAAAAATGCGTCGTCATCTCCTCGCACTCGCTACACGCACAATTTGTTCACCTTTTCAAATAAAATTAAACAAATATAAAACTTGACTCAACAGCCCTAAAAAATCCGACCACCCATCTAATAAAACTTGCTAATTTTTATTATTCCGATGTTAATTTCTACTTACTTACGCACTTACTTTAAATTCTACGCAATAATTCTCCTGCTCTCTCGCTCTCTCAACACATCACCTTCAATTTTCACTTTGAGTTACATTTTCAGTCTCTTATAAATAATACTTATCATAAAATTACAAATAATGTTCAGTAGCAGCTTGTTTTATTGCTTTGAATTAGAATTTTTCTCACTTTAAACTTAAGGTAGAACAGTAGCTCATTATCCTCCAGCACAACATCCTCTTCTTCGTTTCTTCCATGACAACAACAGAAGCAATATCATCTCATCATCGATATTATTACATTTCCATTGGTCAAAAAAATATCCTTTTGTTATTTCCTACACCCACGCATTTAAATAAACATATCATTACAATAAAACCAGCATAATATATACTTATTTCTCTAGCAATTACTAACTACAAGAGCAAGAGTAAATATAGTTTTTTTAATTCTCATTCAATTCTCAGCACATTAGCAGTGATGGTCAAATTGTCCATTAGTTGCCAAAAATGAGGATGCCGGACCCAAATCCAGTGTCACCAAATAAGTCACACTCACACACACGCTCATACTTGCTATTTATCACATCTCTCTCTCCCTGCATACCACACGTTTTTACGCATATTATAATATATTCTCTTCTAACGTTCCTTATTTTATTAGAGTAGCAACAGAAACAAAATTACTTTTTAGCTACCATAACCACAAGGTCTCCTTCTTCCGCCGCACTTCTTTCCTATCATGTCACACACACGTTTGTATCCTTCCTTCCTTCCACCATACCAATCACACTATCTCTAGTAAATCGACTAGTAAATATACAATTCACCTTCTTTCTTAACAAAAAAATACTTTTGCAGAGGAATACTTTTTTAGCACTTTATCATCATCACCCCCACCACATTTACTAATAAGCGTCCAGCTTCTTGGTAGGTACTTGCCTCCTCACTCACACATCCCATCTCATCAACAATCATCAAAAATTGGAATGTTTAGTAATGTGTGTGTGTGTGCGAGCTGACTCATGTTACTTGATGATGAAAACATTGAAAAACTGTTAATTTGGTGACCTCCACCTAGGCCCTCTGCTGCGGTAAAAAACATTATCTGGTCACCATCACCACCACCACTGCTTATTCTCACTTTAAAAAAATACAGTATGGCACCTCCACTAAAGTCTCCATCCTCGCTCGTAATAACAACATGAGTAAAAGAATTAATATCACTGTCACTAATGAATGTTTTTAGAAAAGAACATGAACAGTGTCATTGTTGTCGCTGCTGTGTAGTTTTTTGTAACCATGTCGTCGTGCACACAGACATATGCATGCATTGCATACATAAAAATGATAATGATGAAAAATTAAAAGTGCAAAAGCCTTTTTCTGTTTCTCTCTTGACTCGTCGACTCTCAAACAATAAAATAAAATATTTAAACACTTAACTAATGAATATAAATGTGGTGACTATGACTACAAAATAAAAAGAACAATGAATTCCCTCAGCAAAACACAAAGTCACCTCTTATGATAGGCATGCTATAAACGAAGAAGATGACGACGATGATTATTCGTGGTGACGCCACGCACGCTCTGTTTGCACTGACGAAGACTTGAATTCTGCACGACTCCACAGTCCACACAACACACAATCCTGAGCAGGAGCATCATCAACATCATCTCTCCCAACCCGACTCCCATCACAGTAACTTCACACGCATATACACTTTTTTTACTATTGTCTTCGTTTTTACCATCCATCGTCCAGTTTTAGGAACACAACATTATTTTGCATGATAAAAAAATTCCACTTCACCTACTTCTATTTTACCTACAATTTCTGCAACTTCATGTTTACCTACTCGCTTCTTTCAACTTGTCAGTTATTCATCCTATAAGATAAGGGTCGGTGGTACTCGGCACAGTTCTTTAACTCATCCAAACAATTTTACTTAATCATTATCATCGTTATTGTTATCCTTCTATATGATTTGACGACGTTATCAAACATATCGTCAAATAAGCTTGTAGTTTGTAGGTAGCCATGGTAACCCTCAAAAATATTTGTAACTGCAGTGCAATGCTTTATAACACTTGACTTGTTTTGCTTTGGGTCACTGCTTATTCTAATACGTGATTTTTTCCAACGTAACGGTGCGTATGTACCTCAATTGTGTGCATGATAAATATGTAAGTAAATATGATTAGGCACATTTATAGTTTCGTTTTTCTTTGCAATGTCAATTAATCTACCATTGTCGTCATGATCACAATGATGATAATGACTATGACGAGTGTTCATCTGGCACCCCAAAAAACCAATAAGCAAGGCATAATATGTATTTTTTGTTTCCAAGAAATAGCGTCCCTTCAAATTTTGAGGCAAAGTTAGTGCTTAACTCTTTCATACGGTTATGATTCATAATAAATATACTTACTGCATTATAAATATTTTAAAGAGATAGTAATGTTATGTAACGCTTTTATTTAATGTGCATGCATACCTATTCATGTAGTTGATTTTAAAACATTATTATTACCATGTTCTTTATCAAAAGGAAATTATACTTTGACGCACAAGGCTCCCTACTTAAAATACTCGCTACCTCTTTGTAATGTTAGTCAACACGTTTTATTACGGATTTTTACATAATGGACTATCCAACAGTTCAAATGTAACCAATCGTCATTAAGAAAAAAACATTGTTGAGCTATACGTACTCACTTTGGGACTCTGCTGGTGTTCAACAAGTGATTAGGGGCAAGAACTCCTTGCTGACTGATCAGATCAGTGATTTGTGCGCCTTTTTGAGGAATACGGTGGCGCTCCACTGTCTTTTGCGTGATAAAAGTGATGAAATTAGTTGTAGGATTACTCGATTTGAATAAGGATCCCTTTAAAGTCACTGGGCCTCCTTCATGCTACAACCATGTACCATGGCAATAGGCAGTAAATTTACAGCAAATGAAGATATTGAAGATGTAAAAAAAACATCTCATGAAACATGCAAAAAATGTGTATTTTCTTATTGCAATAAAATATATCATTTTGTTTTGACATTTTTGTTGAATTGCAAATTTTCAGAATAGCTTTTTAGCGATTTGCGTATGTACATAAAATACGAATGTAGGATGCCCTTGATTAAAAATATGTATTTGTCTACAAAAAGAGATGAAAAGGGCCTCTAATTTAACTAGTCCGAACCTTTCTTAATTAAAATTGATATCAGGAAATATGAGACCATCACCTCTGTCGTATTTTATCAATCATATTTCATTAGTACCAGTACCATATGTATTTTTCACAAGTGTCCTTTCCCATATAATATTATTTTATGACTTTGATTATCATTCTTGAAAACTAAATCAAAAATGATTTTATTAGTCTGGAGGACACCCAAACCACTAAATTTCAAGGGAAATGACACTTTAGGCAAATTGCTAACAGTTCATATCCCAATCCAAAAAAATACTGACATATTATTGACATAAGCAGACAATCTAAAAATAAATCATTAACTAAATTCATACTGACTGTCAACCTATTTCATTTTTTCATTTTTTATTTATTTCTCGTTGTTTTATGATTAGCTGGCGAAATTTATTGCTTGTAAAACACAACATGGCACAGGGATAACTTATTTTACTTACATGACATCATATCATATCCACTTCCAAAAAAACTACCTAATTACATCTCTACTTATTAAACCATTACATATTCATTTTTTATTACAATCATGTCACCTTTCGTCGCGTCTCGTCTGGATGCATGAAAACTGAATGTAGATCAACCAATGCACAAAATTATATTGCCACCAGAATAAAAAGTAAAGCGCCCATTTAACTTTATAGGTCGTTCATAATATGTATAAGAGGAAGGTGTGATGAGGTGTGTACATGACATGACATAATTATAATATAATAGAACCCAACATGTTTTACAACTGCACCAATTGATCGATCATAATGTAATAAAACTAAAATAACGAAACATGCAAGGAACCAAAAGTAATAAAAATGTAAGCTAATATTATTACCAAATTAAAAAATGACGTATGCAGTTCATATTTGATTTGATGCCAGTAAAATATATGAAAACTGGTGGTGGTACTTTGTGTTTAGTGATTTGATTGAGAAAGGTAAGGTTTTTTACCCACTCTTGACCCACTTGTTTTTGCTAAAATTAGATAAAAATTGTTTTGATACCTAAAATAGGTGGACATGATACACAAATGACATAACAAACCAATTTGTCATTTTAGTGATCCAGTTTAAACTACATTCAACAATCATTCATTCAATGGAAATCTTTTGTTAATCATCCATTCCACCACCACCTTGTGAATATATATTTATTATTTGTTTGTTTCTGTGACGTCATTTCTTCATTTCTGTTTACAATTATTTGGTTCCCAGAAAAACTAGCTTTCAATCGCATCGTAAACTTACGTAGTATAACTGAGCATGCAACATCAATTAGCTTTTAATATTGACACTCAATGTTTGTTTATTATTTACGGTAGATCACCTGAACCAGAAAATAAAAATCCAAGTTGTTCTTAGATTTTGGTTACAAAACAAGCTTCCACTTTGTTTATCTTAAATGTTTGCATATGCATACATCGTTACAGTAACAACTCCAAAAATTCCACTCCATTTACATTACAACAATGACCATGCCAATCAAAACCAATCAGACCGAGAATCAATATATTTGACCATCATGCTCATTAAAATCGGATGGATGGATGGAGATGTATGTAACGAAGAGCAAATCATAATCATAACGTCTAACGTCATATTTATTACAACATTACTAGGAATTGGAAAACCCAACAATCAAGTTTAAGTCAACAGCATAAAAAAGCCAACAATTAAACAAAGTAAAATGACAACCGTTAAAGGGTGAAGGGAAGCGGAGTGGTCGTACATAGTCATATGTATGGCAACTTGCCTGCATCTATTTAGTCGTTTATTACCTTTATGACCCCTGCATATTATTATTATGCAACCGTATTTTTTTTCTTTCGGAAAAAAATGCGCAAACGGTACAAAGTACAAACAAGCCTTTGAGTTAGTAATTTATTCATTTGTATTATTAATCATTTTGTTCCATTTGTCATACATTCATGTAGTCAAGTCAACTCAAGTCAATTCATCCTCATAATATTTTGTTGTTCATTGTTGGGCTAATATGCAAAAAACAAGTGGAAAATTGCACATAAATATTACTCGTTTTGCATTGCACTTGATCTTGATAAAAATTTCCTTGTAAAAAAATTATGAACTTCACATTTTAGCGAAGAGGATGATAATGAAATTTATGTGGTTCCGTGTTCTTTTAGGTGAGATGATTGTTGGCAATAATAAATAAAGAAAGGTTATTAAATTACAGACAACAGACAAGATAAAACTATATGAAAAAGCAAGGCAACTGACAAACTGACCATTACATTGCTTACATATATATATTATTGCATTGGAAGACATTAATTCCTGATTCCTGCCAAATCCGTTTTGTTTCCCTTAAATTTGCACGTAACCAAGCATTTGCTGTTAGCTGTTAGCTAACAATACTTACTGATGATGATGATGACTGACGATATGGATAATGATTATAAATGATGTAGATTAACAATACAATTAGTTGATATTTTGCAAAAAAAAGGCTTGACTATATGCAATATGATATTTTATATTATACTTATTTTTTTAGAAACAGAATATGTCAGCCCTGATCATTCATTAGAATTGTTTTCAGTATTTTTGTGAGAGTGGTCAGGGTAAAACTGATGAAACAAGAAAAATCCTTGAGGCTGTCTCTCTCCTTGCTCTTACGTTACGTGTGTCTTTGTTCAATTTTATTTTTGTATGTTTTTTGCTTACAAACTTGCAATAATTAAATACAAGTGGGTATTCTAATAGTTGAGCTGTTGAGTAAATTGTGATAGTAGTGTAAAAACAAGTTTGTATGATTTTTTGTTAAATCCTGACCCATGAATTCCCAGCAGTAAAGTAGCAAGTCCAGCATATTTTTTTTTCGTGATTTTGCTACTGCCATGCATGCCTCCATCATCATCATCATCTCATCAGAAAACTTTGCCTACTCGGGATTTCAACATCTTAACTCCCTGGGTCACCATTTTTCTTGTTAATATAGAACAACCAGTTTCTGATTCATCCAAACTTACTTTTTAATGCTGCTTAAAAAATGTTCTGTCAGGATTACTAAATATTTATTATCACTTTACCGACTTCGAAGAAACAGGGAGCAAGGACATGAACTGCTGGACAGAAGTAAAAACAATTTTTATTAGTTGACTTGACATGACATTTGTGAGTATGCCAACAATTTTTACAATTTTAGGAAAATTAATGCGATGAATAAATTTCAAAATTGTGATTGCAAAAAATTCGGTGCACTTAATTCTTTCTTTGTAAATCATGCCATAATCGCAGGTCAAATAATTTTAAGATATTCTGTGAAAAATGATACAATTTTTAGCCACAAAATATCCTTCTATTTGTGCTGTAATCATATACATTAAATCATAAATGCTGTATCCACGAATAAATTTTGCATCTATTTAACCTTCCATTTTTATTCTTTCGTACCAGAAATTGCAAATTCTACATTAAATTTCTTACTGTAGTAATACGACAACAGTACAATAACATAATATTTTGTTCGAATGCACACCCATTATCCAATGCAATTTGCTACTTTCTCAAAGATGCTTCAACTTTTGCTGGATGGCTGGTGGTGGTGGTTGATGATTTGGTACAGAGATATCAAAGCAGTTCCACTGCAAATAACTATGCGATGCTTTATTCCAAACCGGTTTTCTGCACATTATCCAATCAACCTCACCATGCCATCATAATCACTGCTACAGCTACCTACATGACGAAAAGTAAAAAAGGACGTGTCAAAAGGGTTCCTATAATACTTATAACACAATAACAAAGATTAACAACAACAATATACATACATAATGTATGTGTAGTGGTAACAAGTAACAAAAAATGCAAAACGCTTTAGTCAGATAGCATGAATTTCTGCAGCTGCTGCTGATGATGAAGTACAGACCACAACCTTGGAGAACATGTTTCTGAGGCCATGTTCACGGCAAAAAGAGTCATTCTTTCCTCCAACGAACTGCCACCACCAAAATATAAAATCACAAATATGATCAACTGATTACTTGCTCGACAATCGCAATATTGCATAACTTTGCACTATTATATTTTTAAAAAATTAGATGCAAAAAGTATTTATACGCACACTGTTACGAACAAATAGCGTACGACAAAGCAGCAAAACGACACATTCGTCACTAATTTAAAATGATAAATGAAATTAAATCTAGTTGTAAAACCATTAAAATTCGGTTCTTCCATCCATAAAGGTCCAATAAAATATAAGAGTAATATTGCATATATGATAATTTATGTATTGATCCGAGAACATGAGTTTTGCGCAGCGCTGATTCTGAGTGCTCCCATTTTTTTAAATTCTAGGACCCCAATTTTTCGACAGTAGGATAATCATAGAATTATGCATTTTTGAACTGTTTTATTGTCACCTTCGTCTTATTCTAAATATGAAAAACAGATTTTTAAGGAATTGTATTGATAATGTACGTAAACTTATTCAGAACGGGTTGTTCGAGAATGTTTTAAAAGGTTACTGAAATCATAACAATGGTATAAGATAGTTTTCGTTTGCTAGTGCTTGCGTGCATTGAGTAGCCAAAGTTCAAAGTGGTATGATGGAAGCTGCGCAAGAAGCCCATCTTTAGCAATGCAAAAACTATTAATTAATTGTCATTACAATGATGAATGAATGGTTCATGTTTCAACCTCAAGCAAACTTTAAGGTTAGTAAATGTGCATTGTTTGTTTACCTACGAAACTAATTGACTTCTTTAACATCGTATCAATTTACTTTTTTTGATCATCAAAATTGAACTTTGAACTAGTGAAATTAATCTCCAGTCAACCGGTAATAAGACAACCTAAATAATTAATAACTTTAGGAAAAAATGAAAGCCATGACGATAGTGAATTCATTAATTTTTGTCTTTTCGTTGCGTATTGCCTTTATTACTCGTTTTGCCAAATAGTCATTTTAAAAATTCACCTGAGCGTACGTATATGTGTACCTTGACAAAAGTAAGACGTACAATCTTACTTTTTAACTGATTTTACATAATTATCATTACATGTAGCAATACAAAGTAATTAAGTTGAAAACATTTCATGTTTTATATAAATTAGTTTGTGAATTTTGCATCAGTAGTTTTTGTTCACTTGATTTATGCTTTTGCTTCATCATCATCCTCGAAGTTAATTAGTGATTATTATTATTATGAATTACTCTTATTATTTTATTAGTGATATAAAAATTAGCACTGCACTGGAACGTAACATTTGGTTATTATTATTACTAATTAGAAAATTTGTATCTTCGTTTTTAGTAGCAGAAATATTTTTTTTGTGCTATTTGTTTTGGAAAAAGATTAAGAATGGAATTGCATGACATTACATTTGTTACATTCTTATTATTAGTATTTGTTACGCAGCAGAATACAACAGCAGCATTCTATCAAATAGAAACACAATCAGAATAGCAACTAAAATAGGCGCACCCATGAAATCAACAATGATTAAGTATCCCTAATAAATAACACAACATAATCTTTTATAAGTATTTGCTTGCTTAGGTAATTAAGCCATACATTGCTGTTAGTATTAGTAACAACAATAATAATCGTAATCACTTGTAGAAGACTTTTAAATATATTTAAAAACACAATATTAAAATTGAAAAGCACTCAAAAATAGTGAGCATTGTTTCACCGTTAGCATCATTAACATACCGGTATATGTATTAAACTTTTTCTAAACCATAAACATAAATTTAACAGGCACACAAGTACACATGACAAAGGGTGATGTAGCTTCCATTATACAATTTTTTTTCACAGCAATTATAAGGTGTTTTCCTCAAAATATATAAGAAATATTTTGTCCCCTTACACAAAATTAATGAGCCAAATAATTCAACCACCTGCTACCATAAAAGTTTTTAAGGAAAACCCACCGACTAGAATTTTATCAGCCTTACATAACAAAATAAAATAATGGAGATAATGATGCAGTTACCTTTGTATTGAAACATTTGGAAGGCTGAAGTGATTTCAGTTTACCGTTAAAAACAAGATAAGATGGAAAGTCTGAAGAATATTTTTGATAATCGAGTAATTAGTCTGGAACTTTAGTCTTGCCTACTAAGCAATACATTTTGCAAGTTGGTTATTCTTTCATTGCTCGAGGTATGTATTTTGTATAAATGCTACACAACCTTTATCTTCAGTGCAAAATATGTATTAATATCATTACGTGCTATTGACTTATTTGGGATGACAATAGTATTAATCAAAAAGGGAATATGTAGGAATAGTCTAGTCTCACAGTTACAAACATAATTCACTAAATTGGATAACATAATGGGAATATCTTGGTAGTAGTAAACATTCAAATAATAGTAATGATGATGGTACAACCTGTCGTGCCTTTAACCTTTTCGTACATGTACAGCCAAGACAAACGAGAAACTAAAGGCATAAACAAATTCATAACTCATTAAACTGGATGGATACTTATACGCAATTGGATTATGAGTCCAAGTTATTGCGAATATAATCTACTAGCAAAGCGGAAACTTTCCGCATTTCGTTTAGTTGGTACAAGTGACTTTCCCTAATATTTTTTTGAGCAATTGGGAACTCAGTTTGAAAGGCAACGATTAGGAAGCTGTCGTCCAGCATGGACTGCATGGAATCTCCAATATGTTTCATGGAAGCAAGTGGGCGCGCTTTCAACTCAGCGATGAAATCGGTGAAGCACCTATGCAACTCTTCGTACTTTTCCAAGAGGGCATTGACGGTGTATGAGGCACTCTTCTTAAACAGATGGAGTTTATTCTACACAACGAAAAAAATTGTTAAGTAATACGAATTTCTAGCTATGGATTATGAAAGGAAGTAAATTTACAAAATATGTTTGCTTACATTTCTTTCTTTTGCCCCTCTGGACCTATTTGACTCAAAATGGGACTTCGCTGTTGTGATTGCCACATCCAAAATAATTCGCATGAACGAAAAGGTCTGCAATTCAAAAAAAAATTATGAATAACAAGTGAAGCAAAGTTACAAAATGAATAATAATTAAATACTGAAACATTGACTAAACTAGGCAACTCAAACTTTCTGAACTTACTTCAAGCACGATGTGGAAGTCATGAATAGAATATTCTATAACCCATAGTTCTTTTACTTTAAGAAAACGTTCAAAATTGAAACGCAATATTTTAAGCAACTCTTCCGCATGATCTAGCATCAAAATCTGTAAAGATTTTAAATCAGGTCGATCGCTTTTGATGATGGCCACAGCAAGATGACCTTGGTCAACTAAGTATTGAAGTGTGTTAAGCCTGAAATTCCGGGCGATTAGAGGTGGAAAAATAGCGTGAAACTGAGGCTAAAATGAGAAAAAGGTTATCAGCAACTATATGTCTGTGCCCAGTCAAGAAAGTAAAAATAAACTATTTAAAAATTCAATTAGTACGGTTGTGTAACTCACAGTGTTCGCTGCTACTGCATGTGCATCAAACTTGTATATATCATTCCAGGTAGGTATACGTTTCTCAACACCTGACAAAGCTAACTCTAGATAATCCATGGCTATTTTATCAACACCCCTGAGACATCTCACGAAATTAGTGATAAGAGAAAGTAGGGCATGCCGGGTAACACTTGAATAATACGCAAGATCTGCTGTACTTTCTTTTATTAATTTGAGGTCAACTTCTTCATCAAATGACTGAAGGACGGTGAAGTCTCTGTTGTCACATAGAGATGTATCGCCATTTGAAATATCATCATTAAGTATTATGTTTTCCTCAAGTTTCAGTAAATCCTGATGGCTTCCAAGTGCTAACATATATTCCATAAGATCCCGCTCCCCACACAAATATACATAACTTATTGACTCGAGCAACTGCGTGCGAAAACTGAGGAACTCTCCAACCTTACAGAAGCTTCCATATTTGTAGGCAGCAATAACGTGTTCCATACTCTGTAAATAATTTATAAAAGAAACGCATTTTCAAAAAATAGGTCAGTATATACAACATATTAAAAGACCACAAATTCAAAATATACCTCGCGCTTGTAACTCGTGTACATGTTGGTAGCAGCACCGGCCATTTTCAGGGCATCTTGGTAGGTGCCACTGTTGAAAGCCTGGGGGAAAATTAGGTAACCTAAGGTATCCCACTGAACGTGTTTTAAATCCAGACCTTGCATCACCTTGATTGCTTGATGTACAGCACCAAGCTTCCCATACGCTTTGTTCAGTAAAATACGCATAGAGTAGTTATACGGGCTACGTGCCAATCCATATTCCAGAATACTTATCGCAAATGTTAACAAAGCGTCTCTGCCACTTAAGAGTAAGTCCGTATCGTCCTTCTGAAGCGAAAGCTGCTCGAATTCTTCTGCCAAGTGGTCTTCATCATCGTTTTTAATTTCATTCCACTTTCCCAGTCGATCCTTTTTGATGCGCTTTCTAAGTTCCGTAAGCTCATCATCATCAATTTCCGTCCATTTCGTAGATTTCAAGTAATCAATTAATTTGGGTTGTGCATCTAAAGTGACAGATTTGTATGAATCCTCCAAAAGATTAGTCGCCGCGAGAACTAAGTACTGGTCATGGTAATCAGATTCCTTGGTCCGTAAGTGCTCTTCCGTACGAAGACTGTCTTGCAGCTCTTCACACAATAGATATTTACCAAAGCATGCGTTGGCTTGTCGAAGACGGCAAGAACCTTCCTTATCTTGACCAATCATTTCCTTAAATAGCATTTCGAAGTTCACGTCTTTGATTATTTTTGGAATCTAATAAAATAAAAAACAATATCAAATAAAGAATGTCCTCTTTAGCGGTCAAAATAATTTACTGAAATCATTTCAGTGAAATATTATTTTATTAATTGTACCGAGTTCAAACATGGTTCCTTGGATCCCTCGTCTGGTGTGGGCGCCAATGAGTTTACCAATCGAAATTGGGCCTCCTCACCAACCAAATCCAAATACTGACCAACATCCGAGAAAAATGAGGGTTTATCAGCTCCATATTTAATTGCCATTGCCATATCTTCTTCAATCCTAGATAAATCACTGGTGTCAGCACAGAAGCTATTGATGAAGAAGAGGTCCGCTAAGGCTACCGCACGATTTGGATAGTTTTCCCGAAGGTACATCAGAAACTCTTCGACCTTATTAAATGCATTTTGGCCAAAACCTTCGACGATTTTATGAAGTAAATCATACTCGTCTGGGCTGTAAAAGGTTAACAAGATTTTCTTACAAAAAAGTTCAATCCTAGTTTTCAAATTGACTATATAGAATATACAATTAATTACAATTACTTTTTCATGTATGATGTTTTGAGATACTCAAACAGCTCGTCCTCTATCTTTAAATTAGTCATGGAAGTACACATAAACACGTGAAAGTTATCATTTTTCCAGACGGGTTGAGGATAACCTGACTTCTTTAGAACATCATACATTTTCTGCCAGTCCGCCTAAAATTATAGAATTATTTTCAATAAAATCTCAAAACCTATGTTCCACAAAAATGATTCTGAACGTCAAATGTTTATTACCCTTTTCATGCATATGCGCATATATAAATCCAGAAAATTTTCTTCCATTGCTGCTTTCTGCTCAGTAAAAAACTTATCCATCATTCTATCCGCCAAGGTAATAGATACGTCCTCTGCTCCTGATCCAGTTGCGTGACATTCGTACTTGTAAAGTAAACTAGCCACTGCCCATCCATAGTAAGTGGTCTTGTTATATAATTTGTACAACTGCAATGCGGTCTTATACATTTTTTGATGATCTGATAACTAAAATAATCAGATACATTGTTAATCCTTCAGAAAACTCGTTCGAAACTGTACAACAGTTGATAATGCAAATCCGTCAACCACTTACTCGCACTTGTGCCATAAAACAATGTGTTAGTAATTCCTCAGACTTTTCCTTTTCGCAGGCAGCTTCCAGTACAAGGCATAGTTTCTCAGCTGCAATATTTACAAACCACGACACATATGCATTTTATAAATAGTCTTGTCAATTACACCAAATAATTCTGGAAAAAATCTTGTACTTTAAATGTGAACTAATTCTTGCTCTCCACTTACGCTTCTCCAGCTCCCGATAGCAAATAGAGAGAGCTTGAATAGTTCCATCATCTGTTGGCACTTCCTTGGAAACATCGTCCAAAATTGCATCGGCCTCTGTTTTCTTATTCTGTCGAATAAGTGCCAACCCCTTCAAAACCTTGGCACAGGGGAAGTTGGGCGATTTTTTCAATAGTCGGTCAACCTCCTGGATCACTTTCTTGTTGTTTCCAGCATCCAACAACTCTGAAACGCAGTACAAAGTAAACACAAATGTATTAATTTCCAAATCAAAACATATTTCTGTACAACATTCAATTTAACACTACTGGAAGTAGGTTTAAGTACCGTAGATAGGCCGTAAGCGACGTTCCTGTACCCATGTTGTGGCAGTATTAGTGCTCATCTCTCCTTCAAAAATAGTCTTCCTATTTAAAAAATAAGAGAAAGAAAACATGCATTTAAAAATTATTCAAACATCAAAATTCAAACTCGCATACAATATTTGAATCCTCCTGAATACAATTTGAAGAAGAGAACTCAGTCACAAATGCCACTGTCTGAAAACGTCACTAAACATACCCTAATGACAAGCCGATCTCAACCTCAGAATGTGTTCCGGCTTTCCCTTTTTGTCTCAATTTTCGTTGTTATGTTGACACACACTCTCCCTTTCTCCAGATGTTTCCTTAAACTAATTTTAAATGCGTAATAAACTTAAAGCTCGTTTTTTATAACCTATCTGTCCCTTATCCTAAATATACTGACTTTACTGTGCATCTCACTATGCCACCACCATCACAAGAGTACTTTCACTCATATAAACTTTGTTGGTGTCATTTCACAGAAATATTTCTCCTTTTCAACCTACTTCTCATGATAATCCTCTCAGAGAAACACTTCAAACAGGAAGTAATTGTCCGAATTTGTTTTTCCGTTGAAAAATCAAAACCCCATGTGCTAGAAGTGATCAAGTGTTTTGGAACGGTGATGAGAATGATATGACGACGATGTGGTGATGTTGATGATGTGATGTAGAGAAATGACAATAGTGGATATTTGCCAATATCATTCAGGCAATTTTATTGGAAAGCAGAGTAGACAACCGAAACACAGAACACCAACAAAAACAACCGCAGCGTTTTCAAACTTTTTCTACTGTTTACTACCGCAATTAATATGACAAAGATGATCTTTCTTTTCACTAAAGAAAAGTTGTCATGACCATTGCATTGTTTTGAGTGAGGGACTACAAAACTTTCAGAGAAAGAATCCTTTTTCTCTCAATCAATTACAATTCATTTGCAAAATCCACACACAAAACATACACACAGTTTCAAAGAGTCTCACACAAAAACACCACACCACCAGACCAGACGAGACGCACGCTGTTTCTCATTTCTGCAACCAAATCATCTTCATCATTTTTTTAGAGCTGCAGTCAGTAGCAAAGCAGCAGTTTTTTTTTGAAGAAGGTGTCTTGTATTCTTGATTCGCCGCCGTTGTCGCCGTGCATGTGCTTTATTTTATAATATGCAATCCATCTCATGATATAACATCAAACCATCATAAAAGCTTACAAATGTACTTATTTAAAAGTACACAAAAAATCCTACTCGTCATCATTAAGACACACAGTCAACATGCCAAACCTACTTGCTAAAACATTGATCAACTTTTTTCTCAGCCCTTTGCATGTTCATAAAATTATTTCGACTATGACGACCTGTGTCTCTCGTATGTGCTACTATTTCTCATTTTCCAACTAAAACCATTCATGAGAGGATTTTCTTGCAAATTACCGCAATTTTCCATACCCTTTGCATCGTGTCCTGTTCTCCTCTTTTTCTACTTACTCTCATCTTTACACATTCAGATTCAGAAGAGACGACGACCATTATTCCTTTAAAACTTTTAAGACATACTTTTAGACTGCGAGTATTTTACTCTTGTTCTTCAGTTCAACTCAGAGAAAAGTTGTTACCACAAAACCCAGCAGCAGTATATTGAGAATTTTGAGAGAGATACCCATACTCTCATTTTACAAATATCCCTACCGATACCGTCTGTTTTCAGTCCGGTCGTACTTACATTCTAAACAAGATGATAATAATAATATGATGAAGAAGCCGCAATTTCAACTTAAACTCTTGCTTGTATATAATCATCTACTCTCTTTCTACTATTATCACTAGTACGACCACCACCACAAAAGATATCATTTTGATGACCCTCCTCCTACTTCACTCCACACACACACTGCCTTTGCCATGCCACATGTTAAAACTAAACACGGTTTTTTACTTTACTCACTTTACCACCACCGCACCGTTCAAACATCCTAAATCCAAAGGTACAAATGCCACGGTTTCAAATAAAATAGTCGACATGTATGTATGTATGTATGTTCATTTTTAATGCATTTCACATCACATCTGCTACACATTTCGCCGGGGATATGACG
>JAQFXM010000242.1:0-60071 GCA_034693345.1 Entomobrya multifasciata
ATACGGCTTGATGAGGCTTGATAAGTTGAATGCAATATGAAATATATGGACAAAAACAAAATTTTGAAATATATTTTTTCTCTCCAAAAAACATTGGAAACCAAGTTTCTTGCAGTCGTCAGGGAAAATACATATAAATTTTTATATCAAGCTATCCGTCAAGTCTCAACGGGTAGTTTGATAAAATTCAAAGATTGACAAGCTGTTCGTGAGCATTGATAGGAAAAGTCTACTTCCGTCCGTCTTACTACATCTTGTCAAGTAAAGTGACATTCTACTTTTTAGAGACATGGTGCTATTATTTTTGGAAAATGTGCTGAGGCTGCGAAGATGGAGAAAAAATATGTCGTGTTTATGCAGAGTACGTGGATATTGCATAAAGCACCTATGGAAATTCTTTGCTCGTGAGGATGACGTGTTTGGTGATGTATACATTTTGTTCAAGACGATTAAAAATATGTTCAAAGAAATTCTTTGTTGATGCTTTTCTCAAAATACTAACAGTCTGTCTGGGTTATTCAGTGTTACGAAATCATCATCTTGACTTGGCAGCTGGACGGTGTTCGTTTTAAAGTGAGTGTAAGCTTTACAATTATAATGTGATTAAAACAAAAGGATACAGCGGTCAACGTCAGCGAACAGATTTCTCATTTGTTGTACATCTTTTTACAGAAAGGATTATATACCAAATAGCTCATAGATGAAGTAAGATTTTCTTGCGATTAGAACTGTTTAGAAAATACAAACACAAAAATTCAGTATATCTGGTTTGTCAACTCTTTGTCAAACGCATCATATTCAGTTTACGTAGATTTTTTTATTTCTTCAAATTTTGGGCATCATCTTTCGAAGGATGGACATTTGTGTATGGACATAAAGTGCAGTTTAGGACTAAACAGGTTGGCAAAAAAATGATAATAGTTTTGATAGAGAAAGAAGACAAGAGATGCATGCAAATGTAGCAAAGACACGAACATAATATCATCTAACAAAATGCTTGTGCTATTGTAATGACGATGAAAGTGTACAGTTTTGGACTCTTATTAGAACTGCTTGCCTGCTCTTTAACAATGAATGTTTCCACTACTTACACACACACACCACCACACCATCATCATATCATCTACAACCACCACCACCACCACGCTGCACGTCACACACCGAACACCGTAAAGAATTCACCTTATATGTTAGTCCGCACATTTTCATGCATTTTATATCGCAGAAAATTCCATAATTAAGCGTACATACATTAATTCAATCTAATTCACGCTAACACTACACCGACCGATACACATACACATGCTTTTATAACTAGATATCTTGATGATAAAAAAATGGTGATGACGATGATGGATTTTGCATGCATATATGCGTGTGTGTGTCGTAACTAAAATATTACATTGCTGAATTGAATACTACATTTAGTGATATTGAGATGAATTGACTATATATACTGCCGTGGTGTATAGATAGACTATAAAAGAGGAGCAATAATATCACCACATCACCAGTTAGTTAGTCAATGATAAGAAGAACAGCCTACCTAGTTTGGTATAGACCATGCATGCAACACAAACACAATAGCAATATGGTTAGAGTATTGCTTTTGTGTAGAGAGATGTGTCTTATATACTAAGTGTGTATAATCAGTCACGTGCCTCCTGAGTGAATAGTTCGTTTTCTTCGTCGATATAGGCTCACAACTTTTTATAGTCTTCAACAGCAGATAATTCATTTCTTTCTTTAAGCTAACTCGTTTTTTTGACTGAATGATAAGTTTGCAAGTATGAGTCTTTCTCTACTATGCACTCTTAATCAATGTATAAGCGAGTATACCTTAATGATAAAGTAATATACTCATCGTCATGTATAATGGGTTTTATATTTATTATCATGTTGCAAGCATCACTGTATTCTGATCATTATGATGATCAAGGATCATCAAGTACAGTATCATCATCATCAAATTCATCTTAGTCTATATTTCATATTTACTCATTTTTTCATGTAAATCATAAAGATGATATCGAGTGAGAAATATAGTTTTCAAAGTCATTTAAACGTAAATTGATGTGCCAATAATGTAATCGTATATATGCAGCTGTGTATCAATTTCCCCGGTTTAAAAAAATCATGTTTTCTTCGCACAACTTTAAGTTTTTTACAGTCATAAAAAAACTTTGCTTTTTTTATCATTTTTCGTGATATGTAGTACTATTGGCGGGTATAAGCGAGCATTTTTAACTTTTTCTGCTACCAGCTTTCCTTCAGGCTAATAATATTTATAAAGTGAAATGTTCCAGCTAGTTTTGTGAAGATATATTGGTCATCACATTTTGTACAGCTTACACCACATATTCGTGTTAAATGCATGCATGTTGAAATCCACTGAAAATCAAGCTTTGTTCAACGATCAACTGTATCGCTAGCCTTTATACGTATTTCAAGCACGTATCATGGTTTATGTTATTACGTTGATAGATGGGGAAATGTCTATAACTCTTTTTTGCACTGACACAAACTCACACACAAACAAAGGAGCACACCACCACCACCGTGTATACCTACCTTTTTTCATGTCCTTTAAAGTGAAAGACAATGTCACATTAACTCGCGTTCCTTGACTTTGGAAATTTATCAAAATAAATGCAGTTAGCAGTGAGTTGTTTAACCAATGTTAAATGTGCAGATATACATGGTGTATGATTTGCAAAAAATGAGATGTCATCAAAAAAACTGGGAAACATTAGGCACTCTTCTCTTGATTATATATTTACTATTTGATGTGTAACTAACGACAAAATAAGCATGTAGTGTGTACTCAAAATATCATAATCATAATTAAGTTTAAAAAATGTGCACTTTTGTGATTTTCAAGTAAAAAATGTTAGTATGCAATGACCACTGTCATAAGTATGCTCTATCATCATCGTAATTCTGATTGTGCCCATTAGCAGCTATTTTATTGCTGGTGAAATAACATTTAAGAGACACTAAGAATGATAGTGTAGCAGGCGTATGTACTATGTACCTGAAAAAGCATAACAAAAAGAACTGTAATGTTATATCACATTATACATATTTTGAAGAGGAGTTATAATCACATGGCGAACAAAAACCTGATTTTATACCATTTCACATAACCTCCTCCTCCTCCCTCTCTTTTTTTCCTTCCTTCATAAAAAATGCATAAAGTCACAACGTAATAAGAAGGGATAATAATAATAAAAAGTGCCACATCACACTCAAGCCGTATCACTTGAACATGGGTTTTACAATTTACACCGCTAAAGGACGAGATGAGCAATGAAGATAAAAGCATTATAAAGTCATATTGAATAGCTTCACATCACATGGTAAACATAATCAATCAGCATGACTAGTTAAAAGCGTATACTAGGAAGGTTGATGAGATGAAAGAAAGGAGGAAAAAATCTAACATGCTGCGTACTGGAATATTGCGCACGCTACAAACTAATCTGTTGTAAACTGCAAATGGAGTAAAAACTACAATGATATTTTGCGCTGCAATAGCAAAAAAAGACAACGTAAAGGTGTTCATTATCGATCTTTAATTCACCATGTTACAGTGATGATGGCATATTATCATTAGTAAAGCTGTACCCTGTACACACATTACGTGTTGTAAATTTCCTTTGTGAAAGCGGGAATGAATATAAATTGACTAGAATTTTATTAAAACTTTCAGCAATGAAAAAAAGTAATTGAACCAGCTGCATGATTATTTTTGCTGCCGGTTTTATTTCGTGGTTGGTGTGGTGCAAGTATACATACGCTCGCTTTTTATAATGGGTCGTTATTTGGTATTGACATTGTAAAATATGTGGATTGAATAATATGCACTAAAACTGCTTTTTGTAGGAATTCATGATTTACACTTTCAAGAGGACTTGAAAGAAAAAGAGATTTGAATCAGTTTATCATAAAAAAAGTTCTGTGCTTATAAAGTTATAATATAATTCATCTCACTCGAAACTCGAGTTGGTTTTATTACAGTCATTATCGGTGCTGCATCGTGGCATGACATGGTTTTTTAAAAATTAAAAATTCCGTATACAACGAGATAGATGTGTATCAGATAGTATCTTGATTGTGTGAATGAATATAATATTTCATAGGACGATGATAAATTATATTATTTAATGTAGATTATAGGTATATGTATGTACAGAGATGTGCAAATGCAGAAGTTATAAAAAATATGCATGAAGATAAGTGCAAAGTTCGTACGGACGGACAACTCCAAACCTGTGTTTTCTGGTTTTTTCGTTCTACTACAATAATTGCGTGTGTGCTTGTTGGTGGTATTTTACACTGTACGCATTGCACGTACACTTAAAAGTACATCGGAACAAAAGTTTATTCTTTTGTTGAATTTTTTAAATGTGCAACTGAAACCACCAAGGAATAAAATAGGTATGATATATAATCGCTCCTCTCCTGCTGCCTTACATCCTCTACTCATAAATCTGCGATTACAGTTGCACTTTGCACATGTAGTCATTCTACACATTATATATTCTGTAATCATCCTAGCGTATCTGCATAATATGCTTGTCTTAAGATTATATAGGATGTGCCTTAATGGTGCTTTCGTTTCTGGTTCTAAGAGAACTGATATTGACTGTGAAATGCTGTGATTTGGATCATTTCTTAAAGCACATATCCATGTAGTTATTGAGCATACATAGTTATTACTTTATCTATTTTGTGTTTTTTACTCGTGAAAATATCCTAAAAACTAGTTAGTTTTTGTTTGTAATCTGCATCATTTATTCATATCTCTGTTGAGTCTGATCTGTTGGGGAACTTTTACGGAGTGTTATAACTTTGGCGTGTTTAAAACTATGACTTTTGCCTTTCGTTTTGATGACTTTTGATCTGCTCACTTCCAGTTTACATGGTCAGATAACAATGAAAACTCACACGTCAAACTCGTGAGTTCCACAGGTTTCTGAGTCATGCACTTTTGTGAGATGAACAGGTATATAATAAGCAGCTTTATAATGATTCACTCACAGCAAACTGCTACTGCTATTTAAATAGATGCATTTAATTGATACTATATTAAGTTCATACCAGTTGCATGCATCCTTTTGACTTGCACGCCAAATCTCACACGACTTTTACTCCAAAAACATACAATTTTTTAATAACCTCATGAAAAAATGTTCCGCTGTCGAAAAATCAGCTTATATTGTCACACCGCGAAGAGCATATTATGCATATAGATTAAAAATAGTTATTTTTAATAAACAACTATTTTAATCAGTTTTAATTTGGGAAAAATTGCGGGTAGGGTTAGCGTAACGTTAGTGTGTAAAATATCTCAATTTAATTTAGAACGAGCACAGACACAAAAATAGTTTTTTGATGGCCAGAGTTTGAACACGACGCAGTAGCTATCTAGCCTTTTAAAAAAAGTTTTAACGATCACATCAGATCACACATCATGCAAACATTTTCTCATCTTTCATGGCAGTGCACCTTTCACCCCAAAGGTTTGACCTCTGTCTGTTTCCTTGCATCTTTTTGCGGAACAGTAAGCTTGATTCTGCCATCATCTTCAAATAAATAGCTACAGTAGTAGATCCATTTTTCTGATAATCTATATACGGTTGTATGGCTATGGTAATGCATTTTCTTACGCTGTGCTGCATCGTTCCCAGAAGATTTATTGAACTCTGATTTGGTTTGTAAATGTTAATGTTGTGAGAGATGTCATGTCATTAACTTGTAAATCCGCCATTTTGAGACTTACAGTTAAAATATACATGAAAACTTATCGATTTACTTTCATTTAACTCAAAAAGTTGAGTAACATTTTTTGTATACCCTTCGGCTGGATTTCTGTTAATATTGTTGAGAAGCTTTTCATCCCAAAATGTAAACTATAACGAAGGAAAATGGAAACACGAAGAAACTGAAGAGAGAAAGAGAGTTCATTCCCGTCACAGTGTCATTGTCTCAATTATTCCAGTGAAGGAGAAACCATATTATACGCTCTTCTTGCAACTCTTTTAATCTAGCTGGGTAAACAGTAAGCATTCATTCGTTTTCTATATAACATGACCAAATCAAAGTGTGGTTGTGTTTTGTGTTGTTTCGCTCAAATGCAATGCAATCACGATCGAGTTTTCTCCTGTGGTATTAAACTTTCACTCTATCCTATTCAGAAAAAAAAAGTTGTGTGGAAAATTTTCAAATGACGACTACGGGATTTTGTGTATATTGGAATGACGTGGGTTGGGGCGACAAAAAAATAGGTAATGTTTGGATTGGAGATGGGTCAAAGAACCCAATCTTTCACTTTATTACCGTTCATCATTACCTTACCTGCGCAATATTATTTGGATGCTTATTAGCGAAAAAACCAAAACACCCGAGAAAAGCATTTTTACTACGCAGATAAATTTTATAAATTTTTCCATGTAGTATTTTTTATGTCTGCTTGTATTCTTTGCTAACATGATATTATGATGAAAAAAACGGAGGGGCTTTGTAATATAATCCATGCTCCAAAGAGTGGAGGAGGATGCTTTGTTGGGTAGCAAATTCTCAAGGTAAAGCATATGGAAAGAAAAGATTACTATATGGAACTGAACAAGAGACCTTGAACAAGTCATTGTGCCAAAATCTCAGTCAGACAGTTAATAAAATTGGTACTAATAATGACAGAGGAAGGAGTTACATAGTCAATTCAATAGAATTATTATAATATGCAAGAAAATCGTGACAGCCAATCGCCAATTTACTCGCACACACAAATACTCGAGAAATTATAAAGTTTGTCAATTAAAATAACAATCGTTTTGTTCGTTGAGAGTCAGGAAAGATCTACATTGTACCACGCGCCGTAATTGGGGGAGTAATATTATTTGCTGGTAATAAATCACACTCTTATATGTTAAATTATTCATATGCACTCCTATAAAACTTCTTAATATGGGTGGTGTTAACGATGGAGTATATTACAAAATTGATTATTCTTCAGTCAGGTGGATACAATACAAGTGACATGTAAAGTTTCAACTTTTGCATTGAAAATTGCACGAAGAATGGCTGAGAAATCTGAATTTGTACAAACTTTTCCTCATAGACAGTCTACAAAGTGTTCATTATTCTAATTACACTGTCGCTCGCAACGCAAATGCAGTTTGCAATTTTATCCTTTACGCTATACTGGCAGGAGTTGTCTTGTCAGTAGACATAATAATTCATCTATATTAAAAGTCGTATACACAACATTGTGTGTGTGCATAAAACTTTTGGTAGTTTTATCAGTCTTTAATGATGCGATTTTACTAAGACTCGACTTGTTGGCAAAAAAAAACGTTTGGAATTTTATAAACGAGTTATTACAGCTGTAAAACTTACTTCACTACTGCGTACAACTTACGTCCAAACTTGAAAGTTTCATGAAGGAGACCTTGATATCCCAACTTTTAATCCATATTTTTTGTGCATTCACATTTCTCCTTTCCATGGACAGTCAGTTTTTTATGCAACTTGTGTAAAGTTGGGTGGATGGTTAGTGGTGATGATGATGCAAAGATTTGTATTTTTTTATTCTCTTCTAGTCAAGTCAGTCAAAGAGAGCAAAAGAGATGCTATCTCATTCTATAATGTTTGGTACCTGTTTCTTTTAAAACGTGTATGAGCCTTGCAGCTGGCGCTGAACATACTTATTGCTTGCATTGGTGCTTGGCTTGACTTGACTGGCTCTAATAATCTGGAACCAAAAGCTTAACCTTAAAAATTGCAAAAACCTCTTGTGGGTTGGACTCTGTTTATGTATGTGTTGTATTCAAGGTGAGCCGGCATGGTGTATGCTTAGTTACACCATCGGCAATACTTGCTAAAACACCTTGAACTACACACAGCCATTTAATAGTTCCAGTTGATTTCCAGTCAGCAATATAGCGATATACTTTTAAAAATGTATTACTATCATCGATTCAGTTTTTTTCACTTGGTTTTATTAAAACATTTTATTAGAACATAGTTGTGTATTAAATGTCTAGGAATGTGCTTGGCTGCTGCTGGAGTTAATTTAAGTACCTATATATTTTGTCTTGTGTACCTAACAACCTAACCCTACATAACATTCATTCCTTTCATTCCATCAAATCCAGCATCTGAATATCTGCATCGCGTCATTTCTCACGATTAATTTAGTTAACCACGCTTGGAGCAAGTAGTCAATGTCAACGTGTAACCAGAATGGCATGTCTGCAATGACTTTTGAAAAAGTTGTTTTGTGTATCATTTGAAGGTTTTTGTTGTCCATAAACTTCCCGGTGTCCCAGCTGGGATTTTTGAAATGGTATTTGCTTTATGTTTGCAAATAATGTGAAGCTACTAAAAACTATGCATAAATATATGTTTACATAAATATGGCTGTATATTAAAGAATAATTTTGCTCGGTCAAGTAAATTAAGTAATGCTCAAGCCTGTATCATTTTTTCAAGTTATATTCTGCTGACCAGCGTGGCTCAAAGAATGAACTTGATGTATTGATGGAAATCCCACGCTTTCATTTCATGTCAAGAATGAATGCTCACATGTACAACAATCGGCCCTCTGGATTTTTTTATTGTAGTGTGATTGATGACGCAATGGTAATGTGGAAGGAAACTGAATTTCTGGCGTAACTTGGTAGGTATAAAATAAAAGCCTATTTCAATCATACTTGTACGTTAATGAGTTCACGAACAAGCAGCTTAAAAGTTCAGTTTAAAATGAGAATTCTACATTCAGCTGAGCGTAAAAGAAAAAAACTATTTTATAGCATATTATTGTGAATTCAATTCAACCGTAGAAATATGTTACATGATATCAATTTATTTATGGCATTTGGATGTAAATTTTGACGCTTGAGCAGACCGGGTTCAGAGTAGTGCACTGTCCTAATTGATCAAGACAGGAAGAACTGTTTAGTAAAATATATGCAAAAATGAAAATATTCAATTAATTTGTGATTTATTGTTATATGCATAAGTAATAATTATGCAATTTTTAAGTAAATACGATTGTTAAATTTTACAACTAGGATAATATTCCGATATACCTACATATACAGCTTAACACATAAATGAACTGAGCCGTCTCTAGTCAATGGAATAGTAATTCTGGGAATTTTGGGGATGTGCCAAAATGTAAACAAATTATGAATGCTGGAGTCATTGCAAAAATATATGCAATTTATATGTATGTGCATTTTACTTTATGTTTATGTGATTGACGGATTGATTACATTACGGTTCTTATATGAGCCAGTTCTTACTGGTTCATGTTCACACCACACACACGCCCATATTACCATGATTTTGTTGAAGACAATTTCAACGCATTCTTTAGTTTCTCGGTATAACTTTGGTAGAGAGTGGGTTGCACAGTTGCACAACCACTTTTTACGCAAAGGAAAGAATTTATCTAAGTTGCTACATTACTCTGCTTACAAGAATCTTGTGTTGTGAGTTTACGCTTATTGACAAGGCCATGTATGCAAAAGGGTTGCATTGTTGCCTGTGATCATGCACATAAAAAGACAACGCAACACAGCACACACATTTAAATGAGTTTGATGCGTTTGCCCAAATTGCAGTACAAACTTTTAAAAGCAATCACCATCAACTAACGATGATTTCTGAATGTGCAATAAAAATCGAGTACTGCTGAGAAAACCATTTATCATCTGTGCATATTGCTGTATTGTATTGTAAAAAAGTTGTATAGGAAGCAGACAGGTTAACAAATGTAGTTTGGCGATGTATCAATGCGTGTACTTCAACAGGTCATGTCGTGGTCAAAAGTTGATGTTCAATGGTTCAATGTTCAATTTTTAAATACTGGTAAAAATGGGCAGCATGAGGGATTGAAATTGCTACCACTTCAAAATATCATTCTTTTTCTGATCCAGGCTGTTTACGTCACACATGCATGCCTCAAACTTTAAATATGCAGTGTGGCAAGTTGTAGTTTAAAAAATTAAAATAAATCGTATTATTTGGCAAAAACGAAAGGAAAGGTGCGAGGGAGTTCTCATCATCACTGGCAGCTTGGTGGAAAAATCTTATTCTGCTCAGGTTTTACTCATTTGATTGCCAACCGGCTCATCAAGCCATTGTTATAATCTAGTCAATAAAATAAATAAAAATAGAAGAAACGCAAACGTAAGCTACTTTAAAAAATGAGAGAACCTGTAACGCAAGATGTACTAGTGCATTTTTCTTGATTGTGCCGACCAAAAACATTTGATGAGTCTCCTTTTTGTAACATTTATATAAATAAATTAGACTTTTATGTTATGGATCATGCTGATGACCAGACTATGATACTAAACTGAAGAAAATGAAGAGATTTGAGCCAAAAAATATATCGAGTACACGCAAAGGATTAAGTATGTACGAAAAGGAGAGTAGTGGAATGTTGAGGTTGAGGTTTAGGTTAAGAAAAACGGTCGATTTATCTGGGCAAAAGAGTTATTTTTACTTCTTCGTAATTCTATTGTGTGAGGTTATTGGGTACGTTCGTGCAATTTCATGTATGTAAGGTCATTATATCTATGTATTTGATGAATTTTGTGGAAATGAGCCTTTACCGTTCAGGATATTAGATTTTTATCGTCTTCATCCTAATCAAACCTTATTGCCTTCCCCTTCTTGTCGCTCTCTGAAGTCAAAGTCAAATAGTCATCAAAGTACAAATCAAATTAGAAATCAGTTATAGTCGACCAGTCAGCTTTGAAGAAGAAAAAAGTTATGAAGGATATCGTATTGCAAGTGAATTTCCCAACAAGTACATTCAAGATTGGTTAGTAAAATTGGTTGCAAGACCTGTTTTGTTCTCTATCTGTATAAATTCAGTGATGTCTGCCACCTCAGCCAGCTGAACTGTGTTCCTCTCTCCCTCTCTCTCTGACTGAATGAGTCAGTTAGATGGTAATGGTGTGTGTACACTGTACAGAAATCAAGAAAAGGTAGGCGAGGCAAGCATGAAAGGTATAAAAAAATTAAAAAATGAAATTAAAATGCTAAAAAATTATGCATATGTAAAAATAAGTATGTACATTACATACATCTCTATAAAGTCGTGTATCTAAAAGGTTAAAAGGTACTGTGAAATAAACCATGAAGAAATAGCATTTTATCGCAATATATTCCCTTATAATCATTCTTGCTTCGTCAGAAAAAAAATGTAGGCTACACATTTTTTTCTCTGTTTTCTACACCTTATCTTATATATGGGGGTACACATACGCTAGAGATGTAATTCCTAACAATACGGCAATCTATTCCTTTTTTATATTATTTTGCATTATTGGGTTCTCTCTTTGTTAGGTTTACTTACTTATTGCAGATTTGATTTGAACGTGAACTCCCGACATTGCATTGTCGTGGTTTTCAAGCATATATGTATTGATGATGATGGTGACTATAATGCGTGTAAAATAAAGAGTATATTATGAATTGAAACAAATAGGGCTCAAAACGAGCTTGTTGAGCTGATCTGATGCGGATGGCATAGCAGACACAAGTTCATTGAATTCACTACTACTTCAGGTATAAAAGGTGTAAAAAAGATAAGAATATTATTTGTGATAGAGTGTTATAGCCGTACGCAGCCGATATATAGACAGAGATACTCAAAGTAATATAATCATTATGCACACTTTATCACGTAAAGGTGCACATCCTTCTTTTTCTTTCGTTGTTTTTGTTGTTTGGGGTGAATTGATGTCAGACGTTTTGAGAAACGGTGTACGCACTACAGCAGAACTAGTATATAGAAAGATAACGATGTAACCATTGCAATAATTGCATTTGGTCTAAGGTGGTGCGTAGTTATAAATTGTACATTTACATGTTTTCGAATTTTTTTATACTTTGCTGCAAAAAAAATCATTTGCTTCATTATGATGTAGGTATGCATATGTGTGAAAAAATGACAGACATATTATCAACGATACAGAGATAATGGATGCAGTTATGTTTAAACATTGTATTAATACGATTCAGTGAGGCGGGTCACGTTTGTAAGTCAGAGCTCCTTAAATTGTTCTTTTTTTCTGTACAACTACCGCGTTTTCAGGAAGGGATGAAATTAATGTAAATTTGATTGATGTGGATCCAAGCAAAACGAAAAATGCAATTAAGATTTTTTTTAAAGCAGTAGTGTACTTTGGATGAATTATGTATATTTATTGTTTGTAACGTAATTAACATCAATATGATCATGTAAAAAGAGTTGTTTTGCATAAATTTATCTTCTTCTATTACGTAATGTAAGTGATTTTGTCTATGATGCATGGCCGATGGAACTACGAAATTCCAAATTCGGATAATTTATTATCCAAATAAAATAGGTAGGTTATTTGCTTCTCTTTTTTTTGTGAAAATCTAAATTTCAGTTGTTGCAATTTATTGCCAGCAAAAATATTCCCGTTAGGGGAAAAGTTCTCTGCATTGTTTACTTAGCCATTTTCAAGGTTCTAAATTGAAATGTATAACTGTTTTGTTTGATGTTTCGTTTGTGTAATCAATCATATTTCGAGGATTCTACAATATTGACATAAACATATTAATAGAGGTGTATATATGTTCACAGGCACAGTTTTAATAGCTTTGGTTTTGATGGTTAGACATACACAAACCAAACCACGACAGTATGCACACGACCTTTGAAATTGCGATCGTACACTTTTTACAATATGCCAACTCGGCAGATGTTCTCATATTTCTTTCCTCAAAATCAGTGACTGGAAGCATATGCTTGTCATTGGTTCTGTTAGCTGAAAAGGGTTGAGTAATATAATAAAGGAAATTAGTGTGGAAATTAAATGGTAAAATATTGCTCAAAAGTGACTCACCAAATTGTAATCATTGCGGTTTAATACTACATCGCTCACCAGTAAACCTCTCACTCATCACATCAATACCACAAAAAAAATTACTACATTTCCATATCATCTGAATAAAATCTTTATACATTTTGGCTTTCCATATTGCCATATTAAATTATGGAAGACAATTAACAATGCTTTTAATTTTTCCGAATTTTCCATCAATCAGCGTATATGTCATATGTATGAATATATTGTATAGGTCAAATGTCGTCATTGGTGAAACCCCTTCGAGTATACGTACATATTGTATCGTGTCCTTGTCCTGTGTAAAATATTTACGTATATTTGATTTGGAATACCTCTATACATCCGTCAACTTTATGTCGTGTAAAGTGAGCTTGTCAATCAATACACTCACAATCAGTAAACGGACTGCTGCTACACGTCTAATTTCTCAAAAAAAAGTCCCACTCCACAACTCGCGAAATTCACAACTCACACGGCATTGCATATTATCCCCACTTGTCTTTTTATCAATAGAACTCCTTCCAGCCTTTCTCTTCTAATATGCATGCCTCCATGAGATTTTCACTTGTCCTTGCTGTCCTACATAAAAAACGGTAGCAGTAAAAAACGGTTAAAAGCCGGAGCTCAGCCTGTCGACACAGCGAAGCGAAGGTAAAATGTAGGTTGTTGCTACTTTCCAATATGTGTGATGACGATGAGTTTGTATACATACATTATATGCACTGCAAAACGGTCTAAACTTAAAATGATAACAAAAAACATAAGGTACCACCATTACCTACTATAACGTATTTATCACATATTTACTTGTGCAAACTTACCATTTCATCAACCAACATTTTGGATTGGCTTTCCCTTTACCATTCTACTTTCCATAATTTCATGCCTAAATATATACTTTCCAAAATGCACCCAGAACTACCGGTTTGTTTGGAATATTCCATGCTATATGCCATCATGTATATAGTACATGGGTATATGTGTGCGTTTTCCTTCCCAAGGAATGATATGTGACGAAAGACATACATTTCTTTTAGTTCATATATACCTCATTGTCGGTTTCCTTTCCGTTCAACATTGAGCTGATGGATTCATTCTGAATATACGATACTATATATATTTTTATTACGTTATCCTGAATTTCCCAATGGCTAAAAAACTGGGCCAGGCTCTTACTCTAGGACAAGGCGGAAAAAGTAAGCGAGCGTATGATGATATGGCATGATGATGGAAAAGGCTAATATATTTCAGTAGACTACTTTTGTGGTTTTGGTCGAGGGTACCTATACAAAAACGCTAATGCTTTGACGAGCACATTACCCATATGCAATACCGCACGATTCTCCGCATACAACCTTCCGCTTCAAAAACGTGATTACATTATGTCAATTGAGCAAGGCGAAATTCCTGGTATCTCTGGAAGACTTTAAAATGTGTTCTCAATAAAAAACTTTTTGAATTTTAATAGAAAATTTCAAAATATCAATACCGAGGAAAGCTTTTCCTACCATTTTGTTTTGGGATCTTATCATATCAATAATATTCTTTTTAACTTTAACACGCGATTACTCTTTTTTAGAGAAGGAAATAGCTTGTCCTTTTTATCAGGATAATGTGTGTGTGTGTATGTATACCAATGAAGTATGTCATTAAAGTTGGAAAAGTGGTTTCTGTAATAAAGTTATCAAGGCTACCTCTTTTCTCGTAGCATACTGTACCGGTATGTCATTCCTATATAGATTTTTTTACTATTTTACCTATTTAAATATATTTAGTGCATGGCTCACTATTAAATATCCACTAATCAAACTGTTCAAGTACATATGAAACATTATTGTCTATAGAATTACTTTCCCCTTTGTCATATGTACACTAACCAAATACCCCACCACTTTTGTTACACTTTTCATTTCCTCAGTTCAGTGTTAGTTGTCGTTAAATGAAAGGGATTCCTGTAGTCTAATATTAGCTTGCTTCTTAATTGGAATAGCACTTTAGGTATGTAGTGTAATTGAAGTACATGTAATATAATGTATTCATGAATCCACATTTTATGTTGGCAGCGGCAGCAATAAGTATTGAGTTTCAACTCGTAGATTTTCCTCGACGCAGGTCATAATCTCGTAAATAAATAGAGAAGAAGCAGGTGAATAGTTGATCCTTCAGTCCATCATTCGGGATTTTTGAAGGTTTTTTCGAACTGTATGCTTTTATGCTTGTTGCTGTGCGTGTACATAAAGTAGCTAGGTAGATTCTATGAAAAAGCAAAGCTAGCTCAACTTTTCTCGAAGGTACAAGAGAATATGTGCTCTACTCTTGTTCTCTGGAATAAGTGGTGACAGGGTTCACATACATTGTACAAAGATTGGAGTAAGATTGTGGGAGACTTGTGGCAAATGCAAGCGGATCTGTAAGGTCCCCTAGTATCAAACTCATCAGTTCAGTCTTTTAGACAGAGAACAATATAAAAGGGTTTATATATCTATGTGTTTTGCGTGCAACATAGCTTATTCTTAGGTTTCCTCTTGTGGTGTGCTTGTGTGTGCTGTGATCATTTTCTCTCATGTTGATACTCATCCTTTTCTCTCCCTGGTTGTAGTACTAGTACTCGTCGCCATCTGATGTGATGCCGATGATGCCACTTAAGATCGAAATGGGAATGTATACGATGCAAAAATCCTTGGACGCTATAAATGACGCAAGGTCGTTCCTTCCGCTCGCTCATCCTTTCGAAATTATGTGTGCGTGCATTGCATTTAGCAAAGTGGAGGTCTATATAGGATAGGGTCTCTCGGTCTCCCTACTTTTCCACCACCACTCAGCTCTTATTAAGCTATTCCATCTCCCTGAAGCTTTCGGAATAGCATGTCATGTGCATAGGTTCAGGTCTTTTAGCTTACCAGCAGCAGAAGAAAAAAATAATGCGAAATAGCATATCATACTACCGCTTTAAGCTCACATAAAAATTCCGGTCCACGAAACTCACCGAATTGAAGTGATTGAAATTTACAATGTTTGAACTCGTTCCGCTCTTTTAAGCGTATCATGAGTATGAGAGACTCGATCTATGTACATACATATGTACCTACTTTGCTTTTTAATTAACAACGTGCAGGGAAGGATATTGTACCTTTCTCCTCTTACTTATTTTCAAGTATAATAAAAGGAATTCCAATTTTTTCAAATGGCTTAACGCTATCAGAGTTTACAATTTGTTCTGCAAACGAGCATGAGAGTTTACACTGAAATATTCTAGGACAGCGTTTGAGTATTTGAGTTCATATATGATGATGTTTCGTGATTATCATGCTCAATTTGTACAAAACTTAAATTCTTTGGCACCACACGGCCAATCCATAATATGTCAAATAACTTGATTTTTTTACTAGCAATCCTGCTCAATTTCACATGATGAAGTAATCGATGTGATAGGCCTTCATGTTTATTAACTGTCATAAAAAGTGGACTGAGAAGCTTAGATATATGTAATAAGTAATAGCTTTTTTACGCGCCTACAATAATGTGTGTGTGCAGATGGAGATTTTCAGTTAACTCATTCAACACACATGCATTCATAAAAATTTCTTTTTATGAATATTTACAGCACTCTGTTTTTTATAGAGGATTACTGACAGGTATACAACCTTTGATTCTTGTACAGAGAGAAACGTCATTTGCACTCGCATTCATTCCCTGTTCGCAAAATGAAGAATAAAATTATGTTCAAGTTTCATATGCATAACTCCAAAGGAAAATCAGAAATGCTACCAAGAAGAAAGTAGGAAAAGCCCAGGTGGGCTCCTTATGTGTTATGTAGCATTTTGAACGAAAGAAATAAAAAATGTGCAAAAATGCTTATATTTATAGCTGAGCAGATGGATCTATCCACACTGCTAGATATATTGTATGACTGCGACTTGTCGAATTTCGCATATAAAGAAAAGTTAGTTCACAGTCAGAGAAGCCGCTTAGCAAAGAGTAGGAGTTACGTAGACACTCTTTTGGGAGTTGTGGTGTGGTATTTGAATATTTTATTAACTTATTAAGTTGTGCTGCCTGAATGATATGACTTTTCATGTTGCCATACACACTCATACTGCTATGTAGTGTGAAGAAATGAAACTGGTAGCGATGTATATTGAACGGTTAAACGTAAATAGAGGAAATTCGCGGAAGCTCTTGTTCACTCCACTCCAACTCTTCTTTTGCAATGCTAAGAGCTATACTTCAACGAAACGTAAAAAGACAAGGTGAAAAAGGTGTACCAACTGAATATTTGGCGGCAGCCAGGCAAGGTGAATCCCGTAGGCTAGTAAATAGAGCTGGGGAGTCACATGTATCGAAAAAAAAGAACTGCTAACCGAACCCCGACTATATTTGCCAGTGATGATGATGATGACGATGGCGATGATGATAGAGCCACTAATGCATACCAGATTTCCCACTACGCTGCTGGATAAAATTGCTATCATGCTGCTACTCGTATTGAAATACACGCGGATATAAACATAAATAGGCAATATTGTTTCTTTTTTTCTGCTGACTAGTGAGGTGAAATGAAATTGAGAATATGGAATCACTTGCCTTTTTTCGCTACGTATCATTTTCTGCACTTTTCTCCCTCTTTTGCCATTTTGAGTAGAGATCGGAATGACACAATACATATAAAACCATTCATATGTTACGTGAAAGTGTTCACGGCCATTTTCTTCCAATAATGAAGATGCATTCTATATATAGCATTGAGTATACTCACGCTACTCTCTATATTAGCACGCAAACATTATAGGCAAAAAAGGAAAATTGTAATGATAATAATGTTAGAAATAATGTTCCTTTTTTTATTATAAAAGCATAGCTTATAATTCGGTTGGATGCTCTTTGCTTCTGCTGGAATACTATTCGTGGAAGAAGGAGTATGAAGTAATATGATCATAAAGTAGATTCGCAATAAAATAATAATATAACGCTTGGAATGCTCTTCTTTATATGCGTTTTTTGTTGTGTTGTTGTGTGCGATACTCTTTTGTAAATGTATCACTCATTGTACCGAGTTTTTCTCATTAGCATACATGAATGCATGCATACCACGATGGAATCGGGAAGGGAGATGGAGAGTAAGAAGAGGTGATGATATGAGATTGATGGTGATGCAAAAGAAACTCCAGAAACGAAAGAACATTTTGGTTCGCTAAACTTTATGGAAGGTTATGTATATGTGTTTTGTGAGTATGGAATGGAAAGAGTTGAAAATTATATTATTGGGTCCACAGTACACACTACACACATGGTACACTATGCATGGAATGGAATGTGTATTGGTTTGGCTGACTGAGCTGATTTTCGCTTCTTCTTTCTACTTTGGCTTGCCTGACAGTCAAGGTTATTACACCGTCGTTTGTGAGTGTGTTAAATGTGGATATAGAAAGATATACTCATACAAACGACACACTCATATGGTGCATGATATTTATATGGCGTGCTTTTGGTGATGATGACGAAGATGATGGATATTCTCCAGATGGACATGGGAAGCTATTCAAGTAATTTTCTTAGTGCAAAGCAGTTTACTAACAGGCTGATATTGATTGTGAAAATGTGTAAAACTTGTAACATTTTTTTCTCAAGGGAAATGCATGGTGCTTGCAGCAGTTTTGCGATTTGCTATGCGATATGATATAAGAGTTTTTCAGCTTTATCGGTGAATAACTATTGTTTAGTAGCATGAGTTGCCAATTTGTTTAATTGGTTTAATTTCATAATCAACCTGAAATTTTCGTAGTTACGTCATCACCTTCTCCTTGTTTAAATATCGGGTAGAATTTTAACCATACGTTTGGTTACATATTGAGTTGCTAATTAATTTTTTATGAAAAAAGTTGTGGGATTCGTAAAGGATAATTGAATGCATGTATAGTTCAATAGTCCGTTTGGTTTGATAAAAAACGTTGTAGTTGTGTGTAGGTTGATGATGAATATGTGTGTGGGTACATATTGTAACACGGAGAATAAAAAGCTTGATCTACTGCGCTGCATTATTGTTGGGGTAGTCAGAATACTATCAAAACTCGACTTCAAAATAACGTGATACAACTCATTTATATCTTGTAATGGAAACTGCGTGGCAAAGGTTAGTGTCAATGTAACATGAAACTGTTGTTTAGTAGTTGTGAATAATTGCGTCACTGATGCATACACACAAGATGTCACGTTATATGTATATATGTATTGCATTTATTACGTTACTTATTCTTTGACATATGACAATTTAATTTTAAACTAATGAGATTGAATTACCCCCGAGTGTGAAATACAATACTTCACAACAAACAAAAAATATGCGAACGTACAAGAAGCATATATGCATAGTTTTCTCAAAGCAACAACGACGAAATTTCCGGGAACGTCTTTCTATATTATTGGAGAAGTGTAAATATATTGCGAGATTATGTTTGGGTGAAATGTAAACTTATTTTATGATATTAACTGCAGGACGGATCTGTATAATGATTATTATTTCATATTTACATTTTCGCTACGTTGCATTCTCAGATATTCAATATTTCCATTTGGTTCTTTTTCGGTGAAACCGACAAAACCGTCGTAGAAAGTATCAATTTCACTCCTCTTCTGCTTTCTACCTCGGTAGACCTTTTGATGGCACTGCGTATGCAAAATAAAGATCAGGAGGATGCCACTACAGAGATATTAGTACAGTAACTGTTCAAGTGAATAAATAAATCTTCCTTTCTTTTGGTATTTTTCCTTTACATTTTACCTGTTAGTGTTTTCATGTTTCATGATTTTCTCGGATGTACACACGGGAAGTTATAAAAATAATAGCTTGCATTGTTACATTGTCAGATCAAGGCTGTACAGTATTATTGAGGTTTGTAAATATCGTGTAACATAATTAGGTAAAGTGATGAGCAACGAGTGAAGGAAATGATATCTAGGATTCTGCGTATTTTATTCTCGTTTTTAGCAAAGGATATCTAAAAATTCCATTCTCATGTTCCCACTATAACAGCAATACAATAAAGCGCATTGTCATTGTCATGTTTTAAAATGGCAAGACTGACAACTTGTGTATGTTTTGATTTTGCCTGGAATATTCCTTTCTTTATCAATTAGTCATAATTATGTTTCGTTTTGGTGATTAGCAATGATACATAGTATTGCAGATTTATAATAGTACAACATTTAAAATGCTTACGGTATATAATAAAATTTGCAAAATCATGCAATCAAGATGTTTTTCTCCAAAGTCAAAAATATTATGATGGTCAAATGCTAACCTTCACCCCCATCCCCATACATATACTTGTTCACGTGAACTTTAATTGCGGTGAGGAAACACAAACCATATAATATATGTTCTGGTGTGAAATGTTCAGCAAAGTGAACGAAACAGAGAAAATGAATTTTTTGGCTTATGGATCTTTTTAATGACGATGATTACATATGAACAGCGTTATCACTATATCCATCATCTTTTGCAATAAAAGCTGATAGGGCATTGTTAGCAAAGTAAACTTGATTCCAGTTTTATTGATAACATTGTTATACCATTGTGAAACAGACAAGGTCATTTCGTGTGAATCCTGAATGAAGCGAAATTTCTGTTTTACTGGAAAAATTGGTTGAAAGTACTGGCTCCTGCAACAAACTATATTTTACGTTTTTAATGGTTTCAGTTCCAGGTAATTTTGTTGATCATTATTCATCATATAAGGTATTTACCACATGCAAATGTGCACGCGCAGAAAAATGCATGTAACATGTACAATGTTTGCGATGATTTTGTTACACCGAAATTTACCCAAGGAAAAGTGGACTAACAAAGTATTTAGATGGGGAATGGGATTAATGTACTTTTTGTTGGTAAACTTTACTCATGGAATCATGAAATTGGAGATGATGATTAAGGTACAATTTTATTTGTTGTGACTATTACAGCATGTCTGCTTGTGCTCTGCACCTAAACAGACAGACGGTAAAAAAAAGTTTGCATAAAAAGTGAGCGAGCATCACTTATGCCATCATGAATCTTTTATTTTCGGATTGTATTCAATGATATGTATCAAAATTAGATTTTTACAATGTGTCGGTAAGATAGTAAAACAGTTGTGTATTAGAGTTGCAGCTGAGCATTAAAATATCAATAAAAACTGAAAATAGAAGAAAAAATTGGTTCAAGTGGAGTTGCGATTCATGGTTAACCACACAGCATGAAATGATTCCACAAAATAATAATATTATTGTATACCACACGCGATATTTGCTTTTAAGCTCGTTCATTCTCCAGCCATTGTACACTTGTTCCATTCCATACAATCATTGTAGCAATATAATAGCAGTTTGGAATTTGGAGTCACGAATTTTGTTGCGTATATACGAACATATAGGTTTGCACTGAATGCATACAACTTTTTTGCAGAATTTAAAGATGAACTGGCATTGCACGAGTTCAAGGTGAGCGTAAATTGACTGAATAGTGAAGGTCATTTCTTGTCAAGTAGTTTGCATACATGGGAATGATATGATGCATTAGATAGGATAGAATGAAGCTTGGCGTGCGGTGGTGGTGGTATCTGTTTCTGACTTTAGATAAATATACAAAAGAGTAGAAAAGCTTCCGCCTTTCATCTACATGAAAATTTATTGAGTATGCATATAATGGGTCAATCGTCTACTTTTGAATTTATAAAAATTTGTCATTGAAATGATGTCCCAATATGACTTTTTTGTATGCTTACTGATATCATGGGCAAGTTTTTATGTTTATCTTGAAGTTTTTCTAATTTTTTGAATTTAGTGGATACAGACCCAGTCACGTGTTTTCAACACCTGTAGCACATTGTTTTTAAATCGCTCATTCAGTTATCTCATACAGATAAGTTATAATGGCATTTTTATCTATTTTCGCCATACTTTCAATACTAATCCGAGCAAAAATGGAACTACGCCAAAAAACAATGACGTGCTTGTTAGGTACGACGTTGATTCACATGTGTAATACAAGATGCATCTGAAAATGAGATACTATAATTTTTGCCAGCGCAAAAACTTCTAGCTCATCTTGGTTTTGAAAAATACTCATTTTGTGAAAGAAACCAAACCGATTGTATTCTTGTCCGAATACATTAGTTTCATTTATTTGTATGAGCGTGTGAATGTAAAGCGAGCTGTTTTAAGAAAATGTTCACTTTAAAATATAGTAGCCAGGAAAAACTGCGTTGTTGGTTGTTAAAATGAATTTCTTGCGGAGGTAAGCCAAAATTCAGAGCCAATCCTGGCTCCCGATGTGGAGGATTGTGAGAGGAGTTTCCTCGTTGTTGACAATATCATCTGATTAGTGTAGGTTTGGTTTGGCACATGATAAATATGTGTTTTCGAAAAAATGCATACATTTTTGCAATGTAAAATTACTATTTGGCATTATATAATTTTTTCAACATTCTAAAACTAAAAAAGTAACACAAAGCAATGTATATAATTATCCATGTCATGCCACACAAATTCTCATGCATTATAATACCCGGGAGATTGGCGATGAACCAGTAAAACTTATTGTTCGGGTTCAATGAAGTTGGAGCGTGTAATGCACAGGCAGACATGTGGAGAGTTGAGAAAGGCTAAATTACTGATTCTCTCTCTCGCTCTCTGCTTAAACCCAACCAAGCAAGCAGCATAGCAGGAGGATCAGACAGGGAAGTATTCCTTTCTCGGTGTGTAATCGTTTAAGTGACAATTGAATTGTGATAATTTTATAATTAGATGAATTGTGCCATTGTCTGCTGAGTTGAGTTTTCCCCTTCTCCTTTCCACTTTCATCTCCTCTTGGTATGTACGTTTATATGTAATGTAGTAATAACAGTCAACTATAAAATTCTGTCATGTACTACTCGCCGTTGCGTTGTCGTTGACTCATTCATACTTAACTTTTTACAATGTTGCGTGGTGGTGGAAAGTGGAAAGGAGCTTGCATTTCAAAGCGTATGTATATTGCCCAGTATCATGAATTTTGAATGTGGTGGTGAGTTAGACCCCGACATGGTTTTGGTGCCATCGAGCCGGTGAATAAAAGGATAAATGAGAGCAACGAATATACATATGAACGAAAAGCGTTTGCATTTCTCTGAACTGATTATATGAAAATGACTTACCTTATCTACCTCTAAAACATTTAGTTATATTATAACTCGTATATCAACTCAAATCTAATTTTCCTTTTAACTTGATTAAACTTACTTACACACAATGTTAGTGTAGTGTCAGCAATGAAAATTCTAATGGAATTTCGTATTAATTAGGGGATCGCAGGAGTGAATCAGCTTGACTATCAGGTTTTCTCACACAGATTCCAGGGATAGTCTCTTTTCACTTGTCGTGTGATAATGATAATTGCTCTAAATAATCATATTAGGATTTTACACGGATTTATTATACTGGTTGAGTTAGAATGGTGAAAGAGAAGTAATATCTTGTCTACATCTCCATACTGAAACTGAAACACTATCACTTACACTTTCCTTACAGAATACAATAAAATGGATGTCAAAATTATGCTTTGATTTAGTGGTAATGATGCTAATTGGGAAATATTATGTGCTTTGCCATATAATTTGAATTCTCATCTGAGTTTACAGCTTAATCAAGAATTTCGCCAGGCAGCGCAAAAATCCCAGATGGATGAATTAGCAGTTCTGTGAGATAGCTTTACAGATAGCCTAAAGAAATGTGCATAACTTGCTTGCTAACCGAATTTTAAAGGGATTCATATATCCACATCATCATCTTCTGTAAGAGAGGGAAACGTTCTTTTAACTATTTCCCTACGAATGGCTTTTCTCATTCTCACCCAATCTCAATAACCTCTCTCACAAGTGATTTTGCTTAACCTCTGCTGATATGCTCTCTTCCTTATTGCCTTTGAATACCTTTTATTTGTCATAGAGAAAAGAGTACTTATCTAACTTGTCTAGTATACCAACACCAACCAAGACGAAAAAGCTCTTAAGAAACACTACTATACTTTCTCGTATGTGACATTATTACCCATCTTAACTGTCGTTTCAAGTGAACATGACGACATTTTCTCATTAATTTGTACACTTGCCTCCATACTCCCTCTGCTCGCTCTCTCACGTCTCAGCACACAACCTTTTGATTGCAGGCAGCTTCATACACATTCAATACGCTCTTAGTTATGTAGTACCACTTTAACAACTTAATTTGCCTTTTGATAAGAGAGCCTTTGAGTTTACTGAAATTTCTTTTCTCTTTTTTCTCCTTTCACTTCTGGTTTGGAGCTTATTTTACTATTATGCTTGTATGGCGTATAAACAAATAGTGTTCAAGTGGAAACGAGTTTTTTTCTATCTACTTGATATTTGACATGATTATTATGGGAAAAGTACAAATGCACAGAAGGGAATACAAAAGCACGAACTTTTTTTCTCTTAAAAGAAAACCGAATTGGCCATGATGATGATGATGAAGGCATAATACTATAGTTTGGTTGGAGGAAAAAAAAGTTTATTCTTTTTTATGCTACTTTACTTCTTTATTGATAAGTTTTTAGGTTGGGTAATCGCAAACAAAAAAAATCGTGTATCTATTAGGGTGTTACATTATGTACAAGTTTTATTTGTATATCACCTTTCTAACAATCGGCAAAAAAGACAACTATACGTTATAGCTAATTGGAAAGTAATTGGAAATCGATTTGTTAAGTTAATAGGGAGGAAAAATGTTCAGTTAACATTTACCTAGTCTTTTTGCCTTACCGCTCGTGACTCTCATGGGTTAAGCAGTCACTTTAATTCCCATGTACTTGTGCGTAATTTCTCAGAAAAAAAGTCTAAAATGACAAAAGAAAATCAACGTGTCAGAGTTGATTAAGACTTGAGTACGACATGAATTTATGGGAGAAGGAGAAAAAGTAAAAAAAAAAAGACTTGCTCTTCGCAAGACCGTTACCGTATTATATCTTCTTACATGTCATGCTTTCTCTCTTTTCGTTTTTTCACGTTCTTTAGTACAAAAGTACGTGACGGCTTTAAGTGGTTTGACATTTTAGGTAATTGAATATTGTCACATTATAATGAAGTATGCAACATATTACTGAGACAGTTGAAAATTTTCTTCACTGCTGCTCCAAAGGCTTTTCCATTTTAACTTGAGATAATAATGTGATAATGATAAAATATCATGAAATGGGAAACTTTTGAATGGAGTTTATATAAATTGAGGCACTGAGATCTAAAATGAAATCGTACAATCTAATTTTCTCTTTGGATGTGAATAAAATGAAATATGGGAGTAGTACTGAGAATGTATTTGGTATTAAATATTTATTACAAAGAGAGGTTTATAATGGCATGATGTTTTAGTAAACGTGGACGTATCAATCAATTTCCCGTCAGGTTTAGTGAATATATATTCGCCTACGTAATTTATGTCAAAAGGTAAACAAGCAAGGACATAAATGGATGGCATTAACTTGACAAAGGGTTTCCATAAACTGGAAAATTTGTATAAATTTTATACTCTGTTACATGAATATGTTTTGAAAAGAAGAGAAGACTAAATTAGATAATTGGATAGTGTTATTCGTACTTGTTGGTATTAAATTGAGGTCGACATCCTGTTCTTTTAGATATCAAAAAAAGTTTATATTAAACAAGCATATTTTGAAAATATTCTGTTTGTTTTTCCATTTCGTTTGCTGACTTGAATTTGAACATTGAAGGATTTCCGCATGATTCTTTACTTTTGAGGACGTTGATATTGTGTTTCATAAAACTCGTTAAGTTCTAATGATATTGTCATCTAGGGTTGCAGACGCAGTTTTTGAAACAGGTAAAGGTTAATAACAATCCACAATTTTAACTAAAAGGGATACCTGGAAATCTTATACAAGTGCCCCATACAGAATCTATCAAGTTTAAAACCAACTTTCTGCTTGATTTATTTAACGAGCTAATTAGTTTAATTTACACAAGGTTCGTATAAAGTTGTATATTAATCAGGTATATGAACGAGATATACTATATACATTCCAGATTAGTACAAATAAAATAGTAGTGTTTTTACGCATTGTGAACTCGAAATTTTCCAGTGAAAAAGTCTTTCAACATAGTCCTTATTTAAGAAAAAAGGTTTACGTTTACAAATCGCACATTGAGTACAAATTTCCCAATCTACACATCATCAGCTTTCAAAAATGCCAAACATCTCGGGTCATAATAGCAACAAATGGTGATGATGATGAAATGCTTATAGTTCAAACTAGTAAATAGTAATAAAAAAGAAACATTAGTTTGAAGTCTTAGGAGCAGCTCATTATTATCTTCATAATAGTCGCCATCTCTAAATCATTCATTCTCTGTCGGTGCGTGATCATCCGGTGAATGTATGTATATTTGAGTTAGTTCATAATTTCCCTATTGGCTTGGCATTGGTGAGTCATGCATATCTACAGCAAACCATAATATTGAAAATGTGAAGTCACAAAAGAGCTTCTACAAGGCAAAATATTACAGCTAATCTTCACTACAAAGCTTACACTGGCAGGAGTATTCAAGAAATTAAATTTTCCTTGAAAATGTTCGTTTCTCCTTGAACATGGCTATTTTTAACCATGCTCCTCACTCAATAAACTCTTACATCCTTTCTTCTCAGAAAGAGTGAACCTGTAGGGTAAAATACTTTTCATAGTCCAACAAGTAGTGTCCAGTCCAGCACTACATTTATCTGCTTGTAAATTCAATGGAATGACATTACTATCGACAAGGTATAAAAATGAAATATGAAGCAGCTAGGCTTACGGTGGTTTACGAGCGTAACGAAGTGATTCGACCTGTCCAGTCCAAAATTGGTTTGAGAAGCTTTGTGAACAATGCATACATTATGTGGCTGTGGTTTATCTATAAACATTAAAGATTATAAAAATGTCTCCCGATGAAAAACGATTCACGTCCCTAAGACTATTAGTATAAAGGATTACATTCAAAAGAACAAAGGAGATTGGCTCATGTGGTGGGAATACATACAATTTGAGAAGTTGCTGTTTCGATGTCGGAAGAATGAATGATATATGAACTTGTAAATTTGTAGTTAAAAATTATTTCGCTTTTTAGTCGTAAATTTTAAACTGCGAAGAAAATGTTGTGATGTCAATGTCAGATGAACCGCACTTCTATATACGGCGTGCAGTAACAATGAAAGTATGAAGTGTGGAGTGTGAATCGCATTGCCCCGTCACTAGTCCCAATACATTGTACTGCTACTGCGAATACAAGAAAAAAAGCTAAAGAAGTAATCAGTGGAAATTTTTTGGAATTTTGAAAAATCATGGACAACTAAATATCATCCATTTTATTAAACGTAACATTACGTACAAAGTTAGACAGAGGGGTCCACCCACCTAACCTACGCTAACAAAAGAATCACTCTCACTTTCACATTTATACGACAAAAGACAAGGTGGTCGTAGTGGCTTTAAGTTTATTACTGAGCTCTGAAGGAAAAGGTCACTAGTTTGTAATCCTTTTTCTCTAAAAACGTGTGGATGGATACTTGCTAAGTTCTAATGTAACCTTAAGGTATAATTTGACATGAACCACTTCAGACACTGTGGAGTATGCACTTTTGTACAATGAGAGGTACCACAGACTACAGACAACCCCAATGCAATATAAAATTCAATTATTATGTGTACTTGTTCATTTAGGAACTGTATGCAGCGAAAAAATGATGGGTATCTATCCTTAAATTAATCCAAACCATGCATGAAGTGAACCTTATGATGTAATAGTTTTGATGCCTTTTGTAATGGTACCCGAAAAATCGGGCAGATGCAAATTTTCTCATGTCAGCAAACTTATAAACGCGATAAGGGTTACAATACAGTATGAAAAAGTATTGATGGATTTTCCGAGTTTTTGGAAAACTGGAATATTGGAAAAAATGAGATGATATAATAGGGCACCAACATCATCGTATATGCATGGTACTTTTTCCCATGTGGAATGTAAATGAAAGGGCCAACAATCGCCTGGATTCAGTTGGTTTGATTTTTACCAAAAAAGTGTCATTTTTTAAAATGAACGTACGTTATAGAAAAATATGCCTTTGAATATGTTAAGAATAATGGAAACATCTGCACTAGGTTGATGATCCATTGTGCCGCCGATGATGAACGGTAAAATGATTTTTTTTTCTCTGTAAAGAATTACGGGAACCCTTTAATGATGAATATTTCACATTTCTCCAGCTGTCATTCGTATTGGCGTGTGTCGCTTTCGGACTTTTTGTTCTTAGCTAAACTGTATATTGTATATACTACATATTAAAAGGACACATATAGTTACGGCTATAAATGTTATCATGAATCTAGTAAACTATCTAAAGGTTGCCCCTCGAATTGGCTTGAGACTTCCGCCGTTCTAGTGCTATCCTATCATAATCTCACTTAATATCCGCGATAATATCTTTCGATATGTGGGGATATGGCTCATTTTACCGCAAATCCTTTCGCAACTCTTTTCGTAAATAGGTAACTTCCCTATTTGCATTTTACGGGGCTTAAATTTTATTCAAAACAGGGACTTTTCGGCTGGATAGTTGAGCGAGTGGTAAACTTTTATTTTGGCTGTATGAGCGCGTGGTTCAAGTCTCTAGCGAAAGTTGCGATATGTGGATAAAGTCATCAAGATTGTATGAGACTGTGAAAATGGCTTTTAGTTTGAGAAATGCTTGCTCTCGTTTTTACTTGTCTTGTTTGCAAAAATCGTTTTGTCCTGATCAGTCAGCAAGACTGACATTTCTGAAGTGGCTCGTTTCTAAGAAAATGGAAGCGCACCTTTTTTTAGATTTCAAGAAGATATATTATAAAGTATGCAAGGAAAAGAAGGCTACCGTCTTTATTTAGACTAAAACATTTTGATGGTACGTGTAAAAGAAAATATTTGGAGAAATGATGATTTTAGAGGGACTAAAATCAACACAGGATATTTCTTAATCTTCAAAAGTCGTAGTAAAATAGACGAGACGTATAAAAAACAGAATGTAAGTTGAAAACGTGTGCATTGTATTTTCTCTCTTGTAACTTTGCTAGAGAATCCATTTCTCATCATAAACATAGATACTGTGAAATGCATTGTTATTATCACTTTCACGATTACCATGTTGGATCGGATTGAAGCGGAAAAGAAGCCAGAGTTGAATGGTTCACAAAAGACTCCTTGGTGAACAATAAAAAAAGAAGATTCTCCAAAGATATTGTGCATTACATATATCATCGTGATAACAAAAAAATGCAGAGTAACTAGAGTAGGTACGACGGGGGATATTGCGTGGTTGGCGGCTCTGTGGCACTAATGGATAGTATTACAGACGGGGGCGACGACTGGAGTATAATCAATCTTCCGTCTGATTCTCACAATTCTTAAAAGAAAGACGAATAAGAACAGATTCATTTCATTCATATTTTTTGCACATTAAATTTGTTACATTTGTCAAAACATCAAAGCCAGCAAAGTATAAAAAAGTATGAACGCAATGCCAGCATTCAAGCAAAACGGCTCCGACGATGATCAGCAGCAGTGGCATATTATCGGGTAGGTAAGAAAAACAGAATACACAAAAGTATAAAAACTCTGTCTATCTGTCCGAAATCCAAAAGAGATGAAAACATCAGTTTTTCTCTCCTCTGCTCTTTTTTTGGGATAAGGCATTTTGATACCGATGTACCAACCTCATATAAAACAGGGATGTTTGCTCTGTTATATCCATTTCAAAATCGAGTATGACTACAACGATGCGATAATATGGATAAAGATGATACGTTTGTTGTGCATTATTTTGATCATCATCAACATCATGAGTGAGTACAAATGATAATGGTCTGTAAAAGAACTGAGTAGGTGAACTGAATGCCATAACATATCCATTTGCTCGTTAGCCTATAAATGTACTAGGAAGAGTGAAAGTTCGAAGGAATTTTGTAAAAGCGTATTATGTAGTTAGTTGTGTATGATATGCCCTTTCTTTTCCATTTTCCTTTTCTTTCGTCGTCTTTTGGTTGACTATATGTGTTACGTAAGTATACGTACAAGTATCAGCTTCCTCATCGTCCTGTTATGACAATGGATAAAAGGTATCGAGTTACTTGGTATGTGCATAGAATTATCCACTTGATAGTAGTAAAGTAACAGTAACTGCTTTGTGAATGATACCTTTCCTTTCACTCTCTCGTCAGTATAATGATATATTTCTCTATGTACTGTGTACTATTTAGAATTTGCGCTTATACCACCACATCACCAGCCATTTTCTCGCATGATGAAAAACTGACAGCAGCGTCGTCAATCTGACTCTTCTACGTTTTTTACCGTCCTTGGTTGTGATGTGAAGTCATCTCTTTGTTCATTTTCTGAGTAAAAAGCGTACAAGGAGCTCTTTAGTTCACATTTTTATCATCACCCACCACCATCACGAATGGAGAGACGCATTAGCGATGTAATACTTGGTTGTATTGCAATAAGAGAGAGGTATGCTGGATATTAGACACTCGCAAATACACTTTTTCCTGTTGAGAGATTGAATCTTGATTTACGGTGGTATTATTCCTTATTATTTTCTTAAGGAAAAAGTACATCTTCTTTAATGAAAGCGAGCAAATAAAAGAAAAAGGTAGTGTATAGCATTTTCTATCCATTACTCATGCAGAAAAACATGGTATTATATGTCATCATTTACTTTCATTGTAGCATATTACCCAACTCATCATCATCTCTCTGTAATCTGTACAAATTAAATGGCATATTGAGATGATTATCTTTCATTGTAAAAGGATTCCATATTATAAATATTACTTTTTGATGATTTATTACCTTTATTTAAAAGATTATTTTCAGATATATATTTAGAAATATAATTTTATACCTTTTGATTTGGATCATTGAACTGAACTGATTCTGAGTTTTGAATGCACGGTTAATTAAAGCCTTCAAATAGAAAGTTCTTGGAATTGCACAACTACTATCATATGATTATAACCACATATCCTTCATTTGACTCTAGAATAATTAAACTTGGGCCATATTTGTATTGTGAATTCCTAAAAGTTGTTTGCGACTTCCTTTATTACGATTGATGAAATTGATTACTTGTGTAGGAGTTAGACATGGATCCCTTTTTAATAGGAAAAATCCCAAAGATAGTTAGATACCTAAATAATTTTAGAGGAATCCAGACTATCTGTTATAAATACTTAAACAAATTTCTTAAAACATGAATAAAGTTTTTGTGATGGTTTTACTTACTGTAAAAAAGACAAGCTTCCTTCCCCTCACACCAGCTCTTAGCTCTTTACTTATTTTATTTTACACATTTTGTGTACAGTTAAGTGTATTTAGTCACATTAAGGTATTCTGGTCGTAAGTCGCTGGTTCGTGCGTGTCACTCACTTGTCCCCCAATAATGAATGCATATGGCTTTATATATGAAAAAGCCTCTTGGTTTTGGTGTCTCATGTTTTATCAACCACAGCTTAGCTAAACGATACTATATATGCCACAGTGGCAATGGCATAGCATAACTTTCAGAGAAACAAAGCAAATGCGTAGAAGGCACTATATATAGCTAGCAATATACCAGAAATAGAGAAAGCATTATTCTCTTGGAAAGATGCTGCGTCACACAAAACTGAGGCGAATAATCTTTCCTGATCGGATCTCGCCACATAAGCGTACCATGTAATAATAAATTCACCCCTCACTTTCGATCATGATCATCAGATATTAATGAGATCAGCTAGATGAAAAAATAATGCTATCCAGCCAAGTTCCAACAAAGTCGACTTTCCATTTTAATGATGCGGCGATTGTGTCAGTTTTGCAGGATGAATCTTTATAATATTAAAGTTTTTTAGGCGACAGCACTGAAACTAGAAGGAAACTTCGTGTACAGGAATGATACCGAAGAATTTAGTAAAGTAGCTTTGCTAAAAGCAATTTACAAGACTGTTGAATAAAAGGCAGTCTAATAAAGACGAATTATTGATGAAGGACTATGTTTTGGTTTTTTTATAGTCTCAAAACGAATAATGTGGTAGAGGATAATTAATCTATTCCGTAGGATTTAAAATCTTATGCATGAATTATGAATTAATTACTTTCCTGTCATGTGAAGGATGAAGAGTTACTCTGTTGTGACAACTTTGATCTTGATGATTACAATCAAACGGTTTTTGGTGATAGTGGTGATGGTGTGGTTTGAAAGGATAATAATAATTAAAGTGAAACAAGAATGTTTGCAGTGGAATAATGTTATTCATGTGACTTTCCTGTTGGGTATGGAATGCAGGATGCAGAGTTGAATGAATTTGTTGGATTAATCAAGAAACAAGAATGTTTAGAGAGGCTTTTTCTACAAGACAATGATGGTAGTGTGGTGAAAGCATTCTTTCATCTTTTATGAATTGATAATTTAGTAATTTGTACAGGACATAATCAAAACATTCATTAAAAAAGATAAGGAATTTTCTCCAAGCTAATCGTTAGGTTTTTTTGGGTACGACTTGCATAGATACATTAGAGAAGACGTAATTTTCTACGAAATATTTTGATGATGAATAGATTGATTGATCATCATTTTCAGTGAGATGTGAGCAGAAGATAGTGCACTGAAAAAGAATGAAGTATTATAAACTCTCTCACACATCACTACACATTTGTGTACAATGATTGATCCGTGAAAGAAACTGCGTAGTAGCTTGAAATAGCTTTTCTTGAATGCATGCAGCAGCTTAATGCAAAACCGCAATTAATTTTAATATCATCATTCTCAGTAAAATGTCATTCTAAAATATGTCTTTTGTTTTTTGTCCAAATTTCAGAACTCTATTCGTCACAACCTGTCTCTTCATAACAAATTCATCAGGGTCCAGAATGAGGGAACTGGCAAGTCATCGTGGTGGATGCTAAACCCCGATGCTAAACCAGGGAAAGCAGCTCGTCGTCGCGCTACAAGTATGGAGACCAGTAAATACGAGAAGAGAAGGGGTCGCATAAGAAAGAGAATCGAAGCTTTGAAGAACGGTACCACAGTTCTGGATACACCAAGCCCATGCTCGTCTCTTGGTGAGGGGCTTGACGTCTTTCCAGGAAGTGATGAATCACCTTCGGTAATTCTTCTTGTCATTTAAAAAATTTATATGCAGGGAAAAAAACTTCCAAGTTTCTTTCCCTGTCTAAAAAGTTTTATGCGATTTAGCAGGGAAAATTTTGATTAATGGGTTTCATGATGATATTGTTTCTCTTTTGTATTCCATTTGCAGGTACTACACAGTTTCTCACAACTTTCACCAGACTTTCGCCCCAGGGCAAGTTCAAACGCTAGCTCATGCGGTGGTCGTCTCAGTCCGATTCTTGGTGTGAATGAGCCCGGGATAGATCTTCATGACAATCAAGTTCCACCAATGTCCCCCTGGAATCTTGACTATGTTCCCTTTACATCCAGTGCTAACTCATATTCAAATCTGGCGAGCTCTGACCGATTTGGAGCTGAACAACTTGCAGGCAGCCTCGCCAACACGATGAAAATCAATGATGCAGGTTGTTTCTTATCTGGAGGTGCACAACAGCCTACTGCAGTTCCGGTAACTGAGTTTAACAATACTCCTTACGTCATGCAGGTATTTACACTAAACAGGCTTAACATTATGTACTTATAAGTATGATATTTTGCATTCAAGAAAACTTGAGTCATATAACTAAACTCCTTATTATTTCAATAGAACTATCAGCAAGCTCAAGTTACTGAGTCAACAAATACAGCTAACTCTTCATTCCAAAATGTGGGTGCAAATGGTGTTGTTACTGGAGGATTTGTAAAACTGGAACCAGCCAGGGTACGTATAAAACGAGTAAAAAAAGAGTACTGTGTGAATTTGAATTTAAGAATTATGGAATAATCCCTTTACTTTCTTTTACAGGATCATCAAGAATATTATACGAATTACAACCAACTTCATGACAGCAAACTTCAATCCATCCCATCATCCAGTGACTTGGATTTTAACATAGAATTAGGGCAGTTTGATTGTGATGTGGATGAAGTTCTCCAGACTGAGTTGAACCTGGGAGGTGACATTGACTTCAACTTTGGAACTACAATCAGTAATGCTGCCACCACACAGTCGGGACCTACAAATGTTTCTCAACTCCACAACGGAGGTAATCCTAGGATCACTTCTTTGTGATCTGAGACTACCCCGCACTCAATTTGTAGTTAGAAAACCATTCTCATAACCGAACAATGGATAACATTTTAGGTCCTTTTTAAAATAGGAACAATGACGCTTGGGAATATGGTGTCCGGAGCAGGGTCTATTCAACACGCAGGAGTGGGTGCACCATCCAGCTTAATTCATCACCATGCATCGAATGCAACACCAACTTCAACATCAGCTTTCACCAATCATCAACAAGCGATGGTTGCTGGTCCAGCCGGACAACAATGGGTTCATTGAAGAAACAGCTACCTATAACTATTAATTCTTAGCTAGCATAGGAACACTTAAAAGTATAGATATTTTTGACAAGAACTATTATATATTATTGTTTAAGATTGTTAGAACAATAGTTATGGTATACAGGAGCATTTTTAAACGTACGCTGGGAATGTTTGGGATTTACTAAAAATTGGGAATGGGTGACAAAAGAAATTAAAAAAGTAATACTGTACAATGCTTTTGTGTGTATATGACCTGACGCGACATGTCCAAAATGACATGTACTTTACAATTAGTGGGTCTATAAATATATGATTTTTAGTATCATTGACTCAGTAACGCAGACTTTTTAAAATGCCAACGTTTTTGAAACAATGACACTAAAATAATTTATTTATAGATCTAGAACTATACTTGAGGAGTACGGGGTTAAACTGAAAGTTGTATGCTACTGGTACTATTTTAAAACTCTTTAAATGTTACGTGTACGAACAGTGTTGAGGGAGAACGTTTTGATATCGTGGTTTTATTTTGTAGGGTCAGTGAATAAAAATAAAATTCAAGTGTCATTTTGTGTTACAATTTTATAAAATATATTTATGTGAAATATATATTTCTAATAATTATGCACCAATATATTTGAAAGGGTATTTGAATTGCCAAGATGAGCTATTTTTTAAAAAAGGACATTCTACAGTGTTAAAAAATTACAATGTATAATAAATAAATATATTTGTTCTCATGTAATTAAACTGGTCAGATTTGGAAAATATAAAATTGAATTTACAAAAAGTACATACTAAAAATTTACATTAGGGGAGAATTTCACGGAGATACAATATTGGAATTTTTAATTTTTCACTGAAATTTACAAGGTAGATAATTTGATAGCCTCTTGAATAAAGTTGGACGAGGTTATACTGAGCACTGAGTGATTGAAATGGATAAATGATCTTCAATCAAGATGTTTTTATGTTTATGCCTTCGTAGACTATGGGACTAATAAAAGATTAGATTAGAAAAAATGGAAAAGGTTCCGTCGATAAAAAATATGCACACTTAATGCATATATTATTTTATGATGACTTAATGCTAAAAAGGTTTAAATGTGCTGTTGAGTATGGAAAAAAAGTTTAAGATTATTGGAAATAAAAATGATCTTAGTGGATTAAGTAGATATTTTGTAGAACTCAAAACCAAGAAACACAAGTAAAAATTAAGATTACTAAAAATAAATTTAAATGTGTAATAAAATTACATAAGTTTAGTTCAATTTTATGTGAAAAGGAGAGGGACGGGAATTGTGAAATGAAATGATATAAAAAAATTGCCGAATATTACCACAGTACGTTATAAACAATGAAAAGCATAAATAAAAATATTATTCTACGACTATTTACTTGTGACTTGTCATTAATTAAAAACGATACCGATCCACTAGGAACAACATAACATACACGTTGTACAAAAAACTAAATTGCAAGTATGTAAAAAAATTATAGTTAAAAATATAAATATACCTTAATTGTGACCATAATTATAACTAAATAAAATGGCTACTAGCGCTTTAGTCGTGTTTTTTCAACATTTTAGTCTTTAATCTGCTATGAAAGAATATCAAAAAATGTAATGTGTAATATTTCGACTTATTATTTACAAAAACATAGTTTTAAAATGTGTACATTACTGTAGAACTTTCATTTACTAAAAATTTAATTAGATTTTTTTGCCTGTAAATATTAAATATACTTAAATGCTAAATTTAAAACTTAGAGAGAGAGTTGTGTATATGTTTATGAGAAAATACCATACAACTTTAAAAAACTGTGTAATTAAAAATATATATCTATGTTTATATACAAAAAAAATTCACAGCATCCTGTATAAATATACTATACTATTGTTATTAAAATATAAAAAATGTTTTTTTGTTTGTACATAATGTTTGTGTAAAAAGAGGTGTAAAACATATTATAATATGAGTTATTATTACAGAAGAAACAGCCATTTTATTGTTGAAAATCGTTAATTATTTTACGGAAAGGTGTGTTTTTTCGTTTATAATCATTCATGATGAAGATGAAAACAAAATCTACAAATTTAATTATTATTACATTGTTAGAAGAAAAATTTAAAAGGGAAAAAGAGAGTCCAGTCCAAAAGCATTTTATGTTATTGTTGTTATACACATGAAATATTGTATGTAAAAAATATAATTTACAAAAACATTTTTGTGTGATACAAAAACAAAACGCTCAGTTAAATGAATAAAACTACCTATCAAAAAAATTGTGGGTGAACACATATTTTTTTACACGTGTTGGCATTTTATCATACAATTAGTCATCATAATTATCATCGTAATTACTCATACATAATTAACAGTCAACATCAGTGTTTAATCCTTTTCGTTAAATTATTAACGCATCTTATAAATTTGATGAACTATGCAAATTCAGCAAAAGCGTCATCCTTTCATCAAACAAAGAAACAAAGGATTTTGATATGATTGGTTCCCTATTCGTCCATGTATTTGGTTGCATTGCAGTAGTGCAGTATTTACTCCTACTCTTCAACAACCCAGAGCATTCTTCATGTCTTCATCTTCAAAACAACAACACATACCCACATGATTGGTGGTGTTTGGTTGTCTTTTGACTTACCAGTTTTTTTGTGCGTATTGCGTGAAGCAGCTGACAAACTTGGAAAACACTTGATTACGTGATTAAAACAGTGTAATTTAATTAATTAGCTGTAAATCTTCTTGTATTCTTGTACTTTTGTACTTTGTGAGCAGGTTTATTAGCAGGTGAGTCACTGTCAGCAAATTTTCTGAAAGCTTTAAGCTACCAATATGGGATAGTTTGGTAAAAATTTGTGCAAAAAAATTTGAGAATATATTTTTGTTCACAGCTTTTGGTCTAATATTTTGATAGAAAGAAACAAAATAGCTATATATCAAAGGAGGTGTGCTATTTAATACCTTACTGCATTGCATTATTACCATGAATTTGTGGCTACCAAGTCAAGTCAACCTCTGACATTACACTTTTAAATCTTCACAAGTTTTCGTGTTACACGACAATCTTAATCTTTCTTTTCTTGTCAGGTTTTTTACGTATGCATGCGACTACTGTAAATTTGTAAATAGTTCAAGTATAAATGTGTAAATATAGTGTAGTGTATTAGGCATCCAGGAATTGTCGCAGAGAGAAAAGGACTCTGACTGAGATTCAGCAGAGTATAATCTCACCTTTCTCTGCACTTTTTCCTCTGGCTGACTTGGAGAAAATCCAGGTTTTATGTAGGCTTGGCTGGCTTTTAGAGTGTGTAATATTTTTTGGTAAATATCGAAACACTCTCCTCCGTCTTCCATTTCAAAGTGGTTATTTGCGGTTTCAATATTATGTATTTTTATTCCAAGCATTGCAGTAAGTTTAATATGTAACGTAAGACGAAAAACTTTTTTTTTTCAACATCAGTTTTTTTAGTACATCAGTCAAAAGAAGTGGAATGATTTTGAAGTAAGTACCAGTACGTGCTAGGCAAGAAATTGCGTGAAAGTAGAAAAGCAAGGCAAGCTGTATTGACTGAAAAGGCTACTCATATGATTTGAAAAGAAAGGCAGACTTTTTTTTCTTCTTCGTCTATTCCGTTTTTTTTGTTGGACAGAGGAGTAAAGTACCCAAGTCACTCATATAGTCTGAAATGTCTGAGAAATATGTGTGGATACAGCATTTATATTATTCACTTTAGTACAATTTTTCTCCAGGAGGGATTTTATCCTTTATATCGCATCGCTTGGATGGAAAAAGGTGCATTGCACATTGGTTTGGTGGGGTTTGGTTAGAGAAAGCTGATATGTATGGTGGTGGTGTGTTATGTTGGTAGTGCTGCTGCTTCTGGATGGTGAACAGTGAAAGAAACAGTTTTCTATTTAAGAACGGTTTTTTGCAAGGAGAAAGGCATGCTAAAGGGATAGTCCACCAAACCAAACCAGTCAAGTCAGTCCACTGCCACCACCACCACCAACATTGTATGTACTATAAACAAGGCTTATTTAGAGAGAGAGATGTGTAAATATATGTATGTGTGTCTTACTTGTTAGTGGAGGAGAAAGCAGCAGTGTAAGCACATAATCATGCCTGTTACGCATATATTAGCAAGGGCTGTCGTAAGACGACGAATATCATATAAGGACACTTTTTTTCGTGTGTTACTTGCGAATTCCAGTTTGCTGGCTTAGTTTTCTCTTCTTTTCCCAGTCATCTGCTACTGCTTGCTGGAGTTCCACCACTTAAACTTGCTTCCACACAATAAAGGGCAGAATATATAGTAGTAAATGTTGGTGGAGATGGAGGTGGTGGTTGATGGTGGTGGTGGTGGTATGCTGGGAGCTAGTATGTAGAAAGTGTGTATCGATCGATCGATAGGGAGGATCCCCACTTTTAGCCCTTCTGTTTAGTTTGGTGAGAGCTTTTGGGCTTGTGTCGTCTTTTTCTTCGTGTGAAGTATTTTTGTAGTAAAGAGGGATAGTGGATGTAGATATATTATTGGTGTGTTTAGTAGTGATAATACTTTATCGCTTTTGGGTTTGCTGTTGGTAGGGTGGACGACGAAGAAAACAGACGGTCAAAAAATCAAGTCATCTCTCCCTCATTATCATTTTTGTGCACTTCTCCTCTTCATTATCATTCAATAAGGAGGACAAGTTTACGCAATAGTGGCCAAAACGGAGCAGTTAAACGAAACGCTGATTATCCACCACCACCTTGGAACCCTTCGATTACCACTACTATAGTATTTAATATTAATATTTGTAGTGTAAAAATTCGACATGTTGTCCGGGTTCACATCACAGCTTGGAGGTCTCATAGGGAAAAAACCCCCAGCAGAAGAACAGGCGGCAGCGGCTGGAGGAGAAAGCAATGACGCAGCTGCTGCGGGCGTTGATAGTAGTAGTCCTTCCGCAGGGGCTGCGGACGCAACGACGGCCACTTCTACAGCTTCTAGTGTTTTGAACACAAGGTATGGTGCATATGGCTAAATTATTCATTTCTAGTAGATGCCTCACCCTTCTATATATATAAGAAATAAACTTTTATCTCTCGAGATAACTTTGATTGAACTTGTTTAGTAATTTGTATTCTTACAATTTAAATATTTAGTGTATTGACTTCAGTGACAAACTCAATTAAATTACCATCATGGTTCGGCGGAGCGAAGAAAGAGGAAGAAACTGCAGTAGAAGCAACAGAATCAACACCAGCACCAAATCAGGAACCAGCTTTGGCAGAAAGAGGTTTTATTACCCCAGACAAGGGGTCTGAAGGTTCCAGCGCAACTAGTGGCGCCGATTCTGAGGTACGTAAAACCAACAAGGTCCCACCTGAGGTAAACACTCCCACTCTATGTGTTCCTATATATTTTCCCTTTATTACAAAACTTGTCATTGTCAGCATTAAGTAACACTTTTTGGTTCGGAATGCATAATGTGCATACTCAGCAGATTCCTGAGGAGGACCCTGCTGCAGCAGCTGGGTACAGCACAGCAGGTATTGGCAAAGTGAAAAGCTTCGGTATGTCCATATTTTCTTCGATCAAAGGGGCGGGCCAGAAGATTAAAGATACGGTTAGTTTTGATTATTTTTACAAATATAATTATATGTTTAGGTGACCAAATAGGAGAATATCTCTTAATTTATTCCTTTCACTTTTTAGAATATTTTGAGCGAATTTCAAAAGGAACACGAGTCATTTCTTAAGTCAAGAGGTTCTAAGAGTGACGCTGTATTGCCATGGGTAGGACATCCTAAGGAAGAAGCCCTTAAAGAAGAGATTTTGTCCTTGTCCACGGTAATTTAATTTAATTCAAAAGGCTTCATTTGGGGCACGAAAATTAAATTTCCCATTTATTTCAATATGCTTACGCTATCGTGATTGGTTTTGTAGGATAGAAGAAATTTTGTAAGATCTCCCGCGGCAGGAGTGGCTTGGGAATGGGACTGGGAGGTGATGTCACCCGTGGCCAAGGAGCTGCTTAAGGTATTTTTTACTTTAAAAACTTATACTTGTGAAATGTGGATAAAGTTAACCTAATTATTAAATTTTACCTATTTATATAATTAATTATTATTAACTATTAATAGGCCGATCCCGCTTTAGAGAAGATGCGATATGACCTAGTCCCCAAAGTAAGTTTTTGTAAATTAACGACAACTCTTAACATGCATGCCTAACTGTCCACCTTTTCTGTAGGTCGTTTCAGAGGAAAATTTCTGGCGAAATTACTTCTACCGTGTGACTTTACTCAAGGAATCAATGAGTGAAGATGGTATGATTGAATGTACTGTTTGCATAGTTCAAGGTTCAATATTGTTTTTGGTGTGTAAAATTGATAAAAAATCACTATTAATTTTTTTGACAGAATCGGGTAAAAAGAAACGTGACAGTATTGATACCGACGAAGAAGATATAGAGAAAGAACTCAATGAAGAACTCAAGTCCTTTGAGGTTTGTGATTCGAAAAATTGAAGATTTCCCTTAGATCTACTATCAAGGTGATTAGAATGAATTTTTTGTCGGAATTGTAGGTAGTCGACAGTTCCTCAGCAAAAAAGTCAGATGTTGATGAGAAAGAACTTGACTCACTACTCGATCTGAAATAAACTGTCTAAAACAACACTATTGCCATTATATCAACTTACAGGATAGGATGCCTACAGTACTTTACAAAAAATACAGAGACAGGCTATATTGTTCTGTAAGATAAAAAAATAAAAATAAATCGTGTGTAATTCAATCAACTATAATAATATACTACGTTAAAATACTAACTTTCATAATAATAAGTTTTAAAATTGAAAAAATCGACTTGATATATATACGTAAAAAACATATATATGATTACGATATATCAATCTTAACAGCAGTGTGAAACAGACAAAAAAATAACCAACATTCCAATTAGACTACGAAAACGAGTCAAGCTAGGTGTTTTTTAAATACTTACAAACGTGAATTCAAAGACAAGGCAATTAAATTTCCTTGAATTTAGAACGGCGTTTTTTTCTGGAAGACAGGCAGAGACAAAGCTCGTTTAAAATGTTGATCCTGCAAAATATAAGGAGTATATAATATATGTGTGTGCAGAATTCTTTTTGGACGGTGGTACTTGTATTTGCTAAAAAAAAGAATATATGTAAGTTTAGGATACATCCAAAAAATAAATAAATAAACTATGATTGATTTTTATTTTAAGAATTTACAGAGAGATATATATAAGTCGTTATGTTTGACATCTGGTTCGGTAAACAATTTTTCCTCCTAAATAAACAAGAAATAAATTATATATAAACTTATATTACGTCGTTTGTAGGAGAAAGAGATGAACATGTGTGTATGTTATCATCATTTTAAGAAGAAAAAAAAAACATTGTGCTACAATTATATAGCCGCGAATTGTTGTTGTCAGAATTATTATTATAAATACTACAAGTGAGATAATAAAATCTTAAACTCATGGGCATGTTCATTAGTAGAGATAAATAAGAAATGTAGTTAACTTGTAGTCTGTTATTGGCGCACGGACGGAATTCGTCTTCATCCAAATACATGTCAGCACCCACCATTCCGCGAAAAAGAAAGAAATTTACTTCCTTTCGAGAGTCATTTGATCTTTTCAAGAAAAGAAAACGAACTACATTCTTTCAAAAGACGGAGAAGAATGTAGTATTTTCTTTGATTCTTTTTTTCTCGCCAGTTCATTATCCATGATCAAAGGAAATCAATATAAACGTTACATTCACATTTTGATCCATTTATCAGGCGATGACAAAAGAGAACATTGCTTAAAACGCTGTTTAAAAGACCGCATTCTCTACTATATGTGTTACAATCTATTGACATTGCATACAATCGGAACCTGTGTGAGCGGCGGTGGAGGAAGTGAAGAATGCATAAGTTCTATATAGAATCTCTTGGAAGAGAAAGTTGTGGAAACAGCTTTCCCCATTAACAACACAAAGCCAACCAAAGTTTCTGAAAAGTTCTTTTAACAAAAAAAAACTTCAAGGCTCAAACAAAGAAAATCCACAGGTGTTGACTTGACTGTACATATTACTTGAATATATGATCATATCTATCACCATAATCGTCATACTAATGATAGTCCTCTAAAAATAAAAATTGCTATGTTCATATGTCATATACGTCATTCACAGACTTCCGTTGAAAGTCTTCACTTTCCTGGCACTCAATATATAATACAACAGCTCTATCGACACAAAATGTCAGAGAAAGGACAGAGAAAGGAAAGCCTCGTCAACTGGTTGACTTATGGAGTTTCCTTTTAGAACAAATGCACTTTGGGTGCTCTCTAGCCAAAAGAAAGTAGAGAATCGCGAAATTTATTTACATCAAATTTTATCATGTCCAACAAACATAAGAGATAGCACATAAGTTGGACGGGTGGCTTGTGTATATTATGTTGACTTACAATTAGCATTAACATTTTAAAAGTAGCTGCTTCATCCTGGAAAAAAGTGACGTAAATTCTCATTCATTCAACATTCAGGAATTGCATGTGACCGCAACTCTTTTCATTTCACTCTCAACACCAAATTAAATTTTCATGAAGCAAAACTTTCAGTCAATTAACAACATAACGAACGAGTGAGGGGCTCATCGATGATGAAATAGTTTGGTCAAGAGTGCTTTTGTCATGTCATAACATGCACCTTTTATTCCATAAAAATCTTTTGTTAGTCTGTCCATCCACACAGCGTGCAGCATGCTTACAAGGTGGTGGCATGTTCAATATGTTCATCATGTTCACTTTTTCGAATAAACTCAATGCAACGCTACTCGTTACATGAATTGTTTTGAATATTTTATATCCTCATCATTTCATTAGAATGTTGTGCTTTTGTCCAATAAATGATCCGGAATCGGCATAAAAACAATGGATGTGTGCATACAAAGTACAAACTGTAATGAATGTTTATTATATCGTGCGCTTGTTCCAATTACCAAGATTGACCATATGCTAACGGAGTACATTTAATGAACAGAAATAGCCATGCAACATTTAACTTAATTTTGTGTGCTAACAAAAATCCTTCCTCTATTCTTTCTTGGTCGACTCAACCAACCGTGTATTGAGTTTCAATTCGCATGCAATATAGATGAAACGCCAAAATGTACATACAATGTTACCCTTTAATGTCGATTATTTCCAAATTTTTCTTTGGAACTTGAAACACGTATTTGAGAGTTGACTTCAGAAAAAAATTCTAAGAGAGCTTTTTTATTTCTCATACGACATGGTATAAAATGTACCTATATTATACATTTTACGACTTCTCTTCTCAACAGCTATATAATATGACCTCCTGTTCTTTATGAAGTCGTACAAAGTTTCAACTTCTTTCCTTTCACTGTCGCCATTCTTTTCATCATTTCATCTCTCTCTCTCTTTTTTTGCTTTTCCTATTGTTGCATCATCGCCACCACCAGCGTCATGGCATAGTTGTCATTGGACTTTGATATTATATGTTATGTTGTGAGCTTTTTTAGAGCAAAAATTGAGTGTATACTTTATATCTCATCGCATCTCAGTCTCTGTTGTCTAGTTTGCTATTCAGCTTAGAGACTCCATTTTTTCTGTCACTTTACTCACGCACATAACACAACAGTCCCAATTTTTTTTCTGTTGCGCTGCTAATGCAAAAGGATTAATCTATTTTATTCATCCATCCATCCATATGCTTTTTTATTGTGTTTCTACACTCCTTTGTTCGTTTACATTACATTTCTATAAAAGCTCTCTGCTGAGAGAGCTACTTCACTTCTGTCTCCCTTAAGTATAAATATAATTGAATGGAAATGGATTCATCTTCAGCCGAGTAGAAAAGCTCAAAGCTGTACAGAAATTCTGAAACCCAAGCTAACTTTATATCATTTACTCTGCAAAAGAAAAAAATATATACATAGTGGCTTGGCTTGGCTTCTAGCTATAATGATCTCCTCTCCTCATTCCATTAATGCTCTTATGTTGGTAGGTAAGTGCTTAACCCGAAAGAACCGTATTTAAAACTACGATGAAATTGGAGGAAGGTACTGCGTAATAAAAACGTAGGTATGAAGAGAAGAATAACATGTTTTTTTGTGCGAGGATGGATATAAGCTGGATAGCTAAACCATGCCCATTAACGTCTACGACAACAATGCATTAGCGTATTGTCAAAAAGTCAGTATCCTTCCTCTACCTACCTACTTATATAACCAGCTTGCATGTAATCGAAGAAGAGACAACCATAATGCGATGTTGCTTGCTTGTAATAACGATATGATAGTAACTAGTCACGATGACGACGCGATGGGTGGATGGACGGAAGAATGGGTAGCGTATTTTCCCCATTGCTTTGGGTTGTTGGATTTTATATTGTTGAGTGACTGTTTCATTATTTTCTAACCTTTTAAAACGCTTTAAGCTCCCCAAACGAGAAAACAACTTAACTAAATCGCTAAACGCTTGCATTTTCTCATGATAACTGTTTCACATTCTTACATTAGATATTTATTAGCATGTATTGGATCAAAACTGTTAAGTTGGCTGTGCTATTCTGGCAGAATATGCGATAAGAGGAGAAAAATTCCAAATTACACAACACACATATTATTCTCTTTCTGATGGAGGAAGACAGATCAGCTAGGTTCATTTCGTTTCAAATTATTGCTACGTGCTTTTCTCTTTTTTATTGGCATGTGATGGAATGAGAATGAACTCACAGGAAAACATCATGTAGATAGATAGGTAGGTATGATGATGATGAACGCTTACAACTTAAGCAATAATAGAGAACATGGTTAACATTACATCATATCATCTAGATTTTTTTTACTGTAAAAGAGTACCTCTTCATCATCGTTATACATATTGTATGTTTGTTCAGAAAATGCATGGGTCAATATATGGATTTTCTACCTTTTTCGTTCATCCAATACTAATTCCACTTTATCCTCTTTCCGTTTTGTTGCTTGCGACTGACTACTTTGTTTGAAAAGAAAAACGCGAACGAGTCAATTCGTATTATCTCATGGATATTTCATACAGCTTTAAATACTATTCAGAGCTTTACTTGCTTTTTCTGCTCAATCCAAATCCAAGCTAGGCAACTACTCCAACTCAACTCTCAGGACAAGACAGAAAAATGACTCCCAACGACTGGTTTTCATTTTCATGCAACAATATAGAAAATAGTATGAAGGAATGAGAGAATTAGACAAGAAGGCTAAAAAAAGAGAGAAGAGTGGAGTAAGTTGAGAACAAAATTTTCGCTTGAATAAACTGTGAAGCTTTACTTTGTAAAGGAGGAAGGAAGGATTTCCCTTCTCTCTCTGCTTTTAACTCTTCTTTGGCTATTTAGCTTCTTTTTTAGTTATGGACTTTGTTCGAAATTAATGTGTTTGTTGTGGTTAGAGTTAGCGGTGGTGGTGTTGGCTGGCGCTTCTCTTGTTTTTCTTTTTGCTACCATAATTCATATCCATCCAAGTTGTCCTTATTTAGGAGCATGCAGTGAGTACGTACATACGTACGCAAAAAAGTACAAGTTGTAGTATGAAAAGAGATTCAAAGAAAAAAAACATTAAAATTTAACATGCGGGAGAAGAGAAGATAGCGTTATTTCTTCCCTCCATGCAACCATTAAGCTTGTTTTGGTTGAGCAGCGTAAAGATTCATAACTTTTTTCCAGCCACAGGAAAAAAAATGAAAAAGAACTTCTCTTCTTGCCAGAGGAATACGAGTAATTTATCCTTGAACAAAATAGAAAAAGATAAAAATGACTTGCTATGTACATTACATAGGTATGTGTATGCATGTGTGTAAAAAATAAGCGAATCGTTTTTTTCTGCATCCCATTTCACAAATATGTAAGTTCTTCTTCTTCTGACTCATCTTCTAGCTGTATGTTCCGGCATCACTATCACCGCAGGTTATCATCACTTTTAGTCCGAGAGAGAATAACGAATCAAAAAAGAAATGCAAAAATAAACACTCAAAAGTTAATTTACTTTTTCGACTATTTCTACTTCTGGTTAAGATGTTGAAACGCTGCCACCAACCAAACCATACCACCACAAAACTAGTATTTTACAATCATTATCAGAAATATGCACAATTTTATCCATATATCCATACACCATATATCTCTCACTCAGTCTTCATTATCATATATCTAAATCTTGCTCACACATAATACCCTTTCTTTTATATATCTTTTAGATGATATAAGAAAAGATGACATATGAAACCAAATATGCGTTACCTACAACAGTGGCATCTCAATCTTCACAACCACAACATTGTAATAAGAAGCATTGCCAATTTTTTTCCATTCACAATCACAAAGACCATCCCCATTCCCATATATACTTCTAACTCATATCTTATTAAAATCAAAATCGAATTGTGTACGAACGAGTAAACATGATATTTATGAATATAGACGAAGAAGCAGACACACCAATAAAGCCAACCACCACCGCCAGCATTATATCATGTAAAAGTTTTTTCTCTTCTGCTTCTTTGAAAGTTGTGAAATATACATTTCCAACTTACTCGTTTACATTTATCACATCAACTCTTCAAGAAAAACGATGACTCGCATCACATCACATTACATTGCATTGCCGTGGCTGAAAAACAGGACAAGCGATATTACATATCTTTATACATACCTATACAACAACATAACATCTTTAAAATGACCTTTTTTCGGCTTTTATTGCAAAGAGAGCAATTTTTTTTAGACAACCAGACAGATGAACAAGCAAAAGCCAAGATAAGAACATGGAGAGTAAGCAGAATTATTTTTTATTAATACCTTTGTCATTATGATTGTACGTGAATATTATGAAGTGTGAGAAGGACAAAATCCATGCATATAAGTACTATAAAAATGCATGTCATACCAATATAGAAAAAAATTGCAGCAGGTTTTGGTTTTTGTACAACATGCAAACATTTTGTAAACTAGTGATGAACCAGCACATATTATTGACCATGATATAAAATTGCATACTCATGGGAGGATATAATATACATAGTTATATTTTTATCACCCCATTCCACAAAATAATAATAGTTTTTTCATCATTTTGAATTGGTTCTCTGTATTGTTCCTCATTTTGAAGATACAGCTCTTTACACACGTTGCACGTTGTTTTGTTTGGTTTTTTGTTGATGTTATGAAGCTCGAATGTCGTGATGTTTATGGCTACTCCAAAAAATAGAAATAAAAAAAGTGAAGAGAAAAAAAGTGTGTAATAAGTGGCCTATCTAGTTGTATTGATGATAGTAATGGTGGTGGTGGTGGTTTGGTTTGGTTTGTAATGTTGTGTAGTGGTGCGGCGGGTGCTCTTTCTGTCTTTCTCTCAGGAAGAAGAGTGTTGAGTTTTGAGTACACACACAAAGTAAGTATGTAAGTAATATAGACAGGGTTAGTTTAGTTCATGTGGTGGCTGTATAAAGACTTGTCGATTGATTCTCTTCTTTCTATTCAAATATTTACTAAATGGTTGATTTCGCTCTTCTCAGGAAGCTTTACTTACTGTATTGTATAATGCAAAGCGTTTGAGATTGTGTAAATTGTAAGCGAAAAAAGTATCCCTGAGGAATTTATAAAATTGTCATTGTTTGATTGTTAAATACCTAATCAACTCTCAAGGGTGTTTATTTGGTGGAGTGAGTTTTCAGATTTTGGAGTTAAATAAATGAAATGCATACATTGTCATTGTCATCATAATCAGGAAACATTATAGCATAATATCCCTGCACGCATTTGTCAAATCAGTAGAGTTAAAGGTGTTTGGTATATTGCACTATAAATTTTTATACTTGTTGTTCTGGATTGAATTAAATTGTGCGTTGGCCAAAAAATAGTCTTGCAAAAAAGACTTTGTTCTCGCGCACACATTCACATACATAAAAACACATATATAATATTTATGTACATTTTTTACTTTTTTTATCTGAAGCAAGCCAATATCGCACAAAAACTACTTGTGTACAGAGTGGCGAGTGAGTGAGAGTGTCACATAACAAGAAGACTTTCCATTTCCACAAAGCGACAACTACGTTGGTGGTGGTAGTAGAGTGTTCGTGTTTTTCTTTGTAAAATAGTAGAGGAATACGATACTTTTGACTAAGGCAATATGGGATTTCCTTGTTGCTGTTCGTTGAATAAGGGCATCAGGGCGGCAGGGCTAGTATCCGCTGTAAGTAAATAGTAGAGACTTTCTCTTACACATATAAACTTTCACGATGGGATGGCTCATAAAATGAAGTGGTTGGAGAGATGGATTGGATGGAATGATAACTATGTATATATATATCAAGATGTATGTTTAAAATAAATATAATATATGTAATTTTAATGTACTATTGTACAGCTTTTAGCACTTGGTGTATGTGCCATAAGTGGGTGGCAATTCTCGGAGGCCTACCAGGAGCGAGATACTGCTGCGTTTAAAGCAGCCCAGGCGGTTGGAGAGACAACAACAAATATTTTCAAAGCCCTTGGAGCAAATACAAAAGTGGATTTGGTCAAAGCGAATCGCGTCAAGTTGGCATGCTATGGAACCGCGTTCGCCAGTGCAGCTTTACAATTCCTTACCAGCTTACTGATCTTAATTTGTCCAGCTGCGAAGGTACCAAAAATAATGAGAAACCTTTGTTATAAAATGAATGAGAGAATTTACGTTAGTATAAGAAAATATATCATGAAGGGACCAGCATTTTCGGTTTGAAAAGGGTTTTGCGAGAGTAACGCACGAACAAATTTTACATTTCAGTTGAGTAGCGAAAGCCTATTCAGGCGAAAGCGTAACATAACTTGTGTATCTATGTTTGTATTGAGTGCGATCGTTACTCGTTAGTACGTTACGTGATGCCCTAATATTTCTAAATAATTAATTTTGATGCGGTTCCTCTTTTATATTTTTTGGCTGATGATTAAGAATGTATGTTTTATGTGATGATGAGAGTTGGCTTTAGTTGTTGTTACTTAAGTCTTACATATTTGTGTACATTGTTTACAGAGTGGAAAGAGCACGGCCAAGTTGTACTCCTTCATCAATCCATTCGTCTTGATAGCACTGCTAGCCGCTTGTGGATGCTTCTTTTCTGATGGAACAGGGATCGATTACAAGGAGGATAGCAATGTGCAGTACTTTTTAATTGCTAGCTTACTGGATTCCGTTTTCTTGCTTTATCTTCTTTGTGTTGCTGGAGCATTCATTAGAAGCTAAACTTGTGGATGACATCATCATCCTGAGACGAAAAGATCTCTTTCACTAAAACAGCCATCTATAATTTAAAGATATATTAAAATAAAATGCCTAATATATTGTTCAACGTTGATGCACAAATTGAAGAAAAATATCACACAGATCAATTTAATATTTTAATGAAAAACGAGATGATGATAATAAGCCATTAATAATTGTTAACACTGCATTTACCATTTTGTCAATTAGCGCTATTTTAGCAGAAAAAGAGGGTGTATTGTATTGTATAGAAAAAACTGTTCATTTATAGGTAGTTTAATAATTTACAAGTAAAAGCTACCTAAAATTTTGTGCTAGTTATACACACAAACATAGCCATGATGAGCAATACCAAATACATGTAATTTATGTGCTATACTTTACTCAGTGAAATAGGTAAAAGATAAATTGTCAATATATTGAGTTTTCCTTAATTAATTTTAGGTCCTGGCATGTATTATGCATGCTACCTTTTGACGATAGTTCTAGTTCTAATTAATCCATTTGTGTTGTGAAATTCAGGTATATATAATTAAGACAATTTATTAGGTTATAGTTTAATGTCCAGCATATCCTTTTGGTATAGCCCATAACTGAAAATGTCATAAACACAAATTCGATAAATGTTGCTAAAATATAATACTTAAATATATCAATTAACTGTACATACAGAAATGAAGTTTTGAAAAAGGCAGGCTTACATGTGTTATAATATATGGCTAAATTGCTACTTTCAAATTGTGAAAAAATAAGGGAACAACATTTACAAAATTTAAAAAAAGAAACACTTGGTACACTACTGAAGGCTGAAATTGTATTTCAGATTAACCAACATGTCAACACGTTACAAATTTTATGAATTTACTTAAGCTACGCTAAATTGCATAGTTAAAAAAAATGTATGCCTTGAAAAATTTCATAGGTTGCGTCCAATTAAAATCCAAAAAAATATCATGGAAAGTACATACATGCGTGCGTGAAAATATAAAACTAAATATAAAAGATTATATAAAATGTAATTTTTAAAGGAACTTAAACTAGATTTTTCAACTAGTTTTGTAAGCTGCAAAATAATTAATAAAATTAGAAAGTGACATGCTTGAAAAATTTACCTTTCCCTTCCAGAACAGTTGTGAATAAACTGATAATCATTGTACTTTATGATTGTATGCTGTTATTATTTACTGTTGAGTTTTGAATACAAATTATAATAAATATTATGGGTTTTGTTGAAACGTTTACATAAAATATTTTGTACTATGAACTTATTACACGTGACTCATTTCTTAACTTGCACTTTCGCTTTAACAATGAAATTCTTACCTCTAAAAAATAGGTGTTATTCATAAAATCCTTCAGATTCCTTAGCCCACTGAAATTGAAATGGGATGAGTCTGAATCATAAAAACGTTGGGTATACTATATTCGTTTTCATTCGTGTACAGATTAACGAAATTGTAAAAAGGAGAAGGACCTTGAACTTGATTTCGCTTTCCATTTCTTCCAGAAAAGGTAAATCTCCAAAATCATTAGAAAATGAACCAGGAAGTATCTACCCCAGTGCCCTAATTCTGACTCATTTATCCATACCTTTGCATTTGCTGGAGGCTTTTTTGTGAGGTAATGAAGATTAAGCATGATTCTATGAAAAAGATACTTGTACCTTGTGCCCTTCTTGATGCAGTGCACAAGATGTTTATCAAACAAACGTCAGCAAAATACTTAGATTTGTAAGTTACCTTTAAATAAAAATGAAATTGTTGAGATTAGTTTTTAAAATCACTTAGCCTAATAATGCACAAACCCTTATTTTCTAAGGAATGTGCTTGTTTTCCATTTTTTAGGAAACATATAAATATTGCTCACAAAAAATGAAAAAGTATTAGTTTTACTTCAAATTTCCCCAAGATCAGTTGCAGTTGTGGATAGACAACAGCAAGTGTGAAGTTTCCAAGTAGTAATTCAGCAAAATGGGATTCAACGCTCATAGCATAATTGTGATCGCCATTAGTATTCTACTGGAATACCATGAAACTAGTGCTGGAGTAACTTTCCTAGTAGAGAGTCCAAGTAAATTTTTATTTTCAATTTTTACATACATTTTAAAAAAATAAACCTTTCAGGAGGACTTTTTTAAACATTTTATTTGCACTTAATGCCTACACATTTAAGGTCCAGCCAAAAACACAAGTGCTTTGTTGGCCAAAGTTGATGAAGCAAATCACAACGAAATTCAGCGTACGAAAGACAGGATCGTTTTAACTAAAGATAAGGACGCTCGAGAAGCTTGGCGGACTGAAAGAGGTACCCGTAAAGATTTTAAATTTCATAAAATGCAAAGCATTTTCATTGTACACACTTACTACACAGTGTTTCAATTCATAAATTGTAGGTGACTTGATAAAAATTCAGTATTTGAATGGGGACCCAGCACAAAATCTTTTAGAAAGAACGACAACCAGAGGAACTGCTGCCGATGGACCAATTCAAAGTTCGTTTCCTGGTATAATTTCCCCTTAAATGCTATCCTAACCTCATAACGTTTTACCATTAAAATTTTAATTGAAATTTTCCCAACTGTTCTATTGTGGATATTGTTGTATTTGCAGGTGACAAAAATGGATGGACTTCATATCCTTTGACTTCGCATCGTATGAAGCGTACTTTCTGGCCGTTCACTAGCCTTTTCGGATACGACTATGACTATGACTATTATCAACCCCCACCATCCCCAGGGTTTGGAATGTTTGATTCGCCATTCGGAGGTGGGTTTAGACCAGGATTTGGAAATGGATTTGGAAATGGATTCGGAGGGGGGTTTGGTTCTGGATTCGGAGGGGGGCTAGGAGGACCATATGGTTTACCACCTCCACCTTCTCCATTTATGGGTTTTGGTTTTTAAATGGGTATTTCATTCTTCCTAGTTGAAATTTTGAACATGTTAACACAATTATTGTGCTGGATAATTTTAATGAACTTGAAGTTTAAAAACAGATTTAATAAATAGTATTTCCTCCCCAAAATTGGGGTAACATAACATTTTTGTTTTGGAGCATAACGTGCCAACATTTATTCATTTATGTCTTTTGAACCTTTTCTTTGCATATTATTTCATTTTGGTGTATTTTTTCATGCTTATATACATATATACAGTGTTCAGTATCATTCATTGTTAATTTCAAACAGCATTTTAATTGATATTTTTTGGAACATTTACAAAGTTATTCATCTTCTTCATTCACATATAAGAAATTTGTCTGGCATGTACTGAACAACAAAACTATGCATATCGTTTTAACAAATTATAAAAAGTCAGTCTTGCATTTATTAGCAGGGGATCAAATACCCGCTGCAACAGATCTGCAGTTTCATATTGTATCGCCAGTCAGAACATGGATGCAATCTTCTTATACTGTGCATAAGAACCCTTCTCCAAAGCAGGAATTGTGGAGTCAACAAATGCCTTTGTGGCCAGTGACGCCTTGTCAAGAGCTCCTTCCAGTAGGTAACCAGCAGGGGTCAATGTTGGCTTTGCAACCTGAAGTTAATTGAATACAATATTAAAACACCACAATGATCCCTAACTCCAATACGATAACATTAAAATGCAAATGTAATGCTGTATCTCAAATTACCTGAGTACTAAATCCTTTTCCATAACGCCACAATGTGGAGTAATATTCACAATTTCGAAAATGTAGCTCATACGGCACCACCGTGTTTTTGTACGATTTCGCAGTATAGATGATTTCATGCACACTTTTTGGTGAAGCTTGAAAATACTTTTGGGCAATCTCATCGTGGTTTCTTACACGAACTCTGCAACCTCCACAAACGTCTTCCAACATTTTTTCACAAATCAAGGCACTTCTAGTTGTCTTTTCCTCAGCATCCACATTCATTACTTTCCCTTGACCAAGGTAAAGGGCGTAGTGGCTGTATAGCCCCCGGTGAAATTCCAATAAATCTCCAGGCAAAGCATGCTGTCTTATGTAGCTTGCTGTTTGCAAACTCATTCTATCAAAGAGTTGATCTTTGTAAAACAACATAATTTTGCCGATACCTTTTAAACGATTGAAATTAAATACTGCGTAGTTAAAATATTTTGCTATACCTGCAACGCTCTTTGCAAGGCCACCAACGATATTTTCCATGAAACCCCCCTGAGCTGGAGAATTTCTGGAACCTCTTCGGCCAGCCATTGCAAATTAGAATTATATTTAAACAGTATGAAGTGTAACATGAAGCGGCAGATAGCAATTGGATACTATTACGCTGTAAATTTGTCCATGCTGTGAGTTGATCGTGAAACGAAGATTCATTCCAGATCTTCCTTATTTAATTTTTTGTAGCTTTTTGTGATGCTGCTTGCTTACTAGTTATAAAATATATAGCTGAATAATTTATTTTTAGCAAGCCTTAAAAATGCATGGGATTCTATAAAGCGAAGCGTGTGCATCCAACATGAACGTTGATACATGTGCGAGAATTCTATAACGAGATGTTTTCTGCTTCTGTAGATTTTTTGCTGTCAAAAATCTTTTTTATCAGAAGCAAGAAACCATTTTTTGCAGTAAAGTTAATTTACTCACTTTTGGTGCACGTGCGTGATATGTAAACAGGCTTTTTGGCGTTCACTCAAAGTTGACAAAAAATGGCTGTGTTTAGTATTGAAATTAATTCAGTGGTTCTGCCAAGTTCATATGTATGTATGATCATGAATGCATAGTTCGCTAAACTGAAATCGGTTGAAGCTATCATTGGTGAGAATGGAACAAAATAAAATCTGATTTAAAAATGAATCCCATAAAATTTCATTACGTCTACATCTTGAATCGCAGAATGATCGTACATATACATTCATATAAAATAGATCTATAATGAAGTTTGTATACATATATCATGACCACTGGCCACATACTAGAACCACCATCACCGTACATATGTAATTCGGAGACTTGTACAAGCGTTTACTTTGTTTCTTCATAGCAAAGCGCAGCGCTTGCTTGTGTCGACCTGCGCCATGGCCTATTTTGTGTTCTATCGATTTCCAGCTTCTTACTTTCCAGATATTATGCATAGTTGGTCTTTGTCAGCAGTTAGCAAACAAGTAGCCTTGTATGCATGGGACATACATGCTCTCAAGATTACTCCCACAGCTTTCTCTGAAAATGATGATGGTATCGGTTATAACATGTACTTATATCGTGGAAAGCAGCCAAAAACGCTTGGATCAGATGAAAGACTTTCCCTTCAGTAAACGGAACATACCACATGACAATACATATTGGGGTATGGTTTTAATAATCCTATTTTTTTGCAAAGATACACTATGAATTCTCAGGGACAAAAATGCATGCAAAAATAGTAGTATAAAACGGATATTATGTTATGAGCCAAGAAGGCACACAGGGAGTGTATACCGTTTTGAGAACCAGACGGAATCAATGTATCATTTTTGGTTTGGAGTATTTGTTTTTGCAGAAACCACCTTAGCAGGAAATGTGTGCAAAATATAAGATTGTGTTTGCATTCGCAAGCAAATAAGCACGCATTTCGTCAGTGCAAAGTAAAATGTATGGTGAAAGCATAGTCATCATCACATAGTCACGGTTTATGTGCGTACTTTTCCATGTCCTTGTTTTCTGTACATAGAAAAGGCGGAGAAATTTTTCACGAAATGGGAAAAATCGAGACGAAATTGGAAACGTGATCATTTAAGGTTGTTTGATTGATCTTGTGCTAATGTCGGAGGAAGCTGTCCCTGTCTTATGACAAAAAATTTAATTTTCTGAAATCAAGTAAACAAATCACAAAAGGTGAGTAATTTTCCATGGAACAGAATTTCAAACAAAAATATTTTAAAAGTTGCATAAAATAGAGGTATTCGCTTTTGAATTTTAAAGTTATGATTTATTTATTTACTTTGAATTGAAAACTTGCATTTCAATGGGATATTGTTCAGTTTCGAAAAAATTTTATGGTAAAATATGTCTTTCCAAAATTTCAGAGAAATGTTGAAAGGGGTGAAGAAAGGTATTAAAAAGAAGATCAAGGGGAAGAAGGACAAAAAGGAGGATGACCTGTTTGATCCAGCCCAACTGGAAAAGTACAAACGAGAACTTGAGGAGACAAAGAAAGCTAGACAGCTACAAGAAGAGGAATCAGGGTACTCTGGCGCAGCTGGAGGAAGCTCCTCTGCAGGTCATGAGGATGACGAGGAATGGCAACGTTTCAAAATGCTTACGTCTGGAGTGGACTCATTGGTTAACAAAGTTTCTGAAGATATGGACAGGATCAAAGAGAGTAGCTTTTTCCAGCGAAACAAGCCATCCGAACAAAATAAGCTTTTTGCAAGTGAAAGACCTGCAGGTGCTATTATTCCTACACCTGAACAGGAACATGCTAAAGGAGGTGACATGTTGGGAACAGAACAAGAAGGTTTTCATGAAGAGGATGACGCAAACCAAATGGTAAAGCATTACATATATGTATATATTATTGAAAAATGAGGTAACCCATTAATCCCATTCCACAAAAATGAATCCCTACAGGTACCTGAAGGGGCAGAGGCTTTTGAGGGCGAAGATACGACAGACGAGCCACAAAAACCTCCAGACAGTCCTGAACCAGTTGAATTAGACGACAGTTTATTCGACACCACTTTTACTGATGCTATTGCAACTGGAGAAATCAAACTAGCATACATTCCCGATAGTCCAACATATGAGGATGGTGATGACCCCTTTGACACCTCAGCCGTCACCGATGTAGTGAAACGTATTGAAGAGGCAGAGAAAATAGCCAAGAGAACAGTTAATCTCGGCGATACTGTGGAATTTCTAACAGGAAAAGTTGAGAAGACTGGTATTTCCCGACCGAGGACGAGACCAGGTGAATCAAAAGCGAAAGCTAGGCCTCGTCCACAAGCCATCAATCTTCTAGGAGACTTTGATGATTCCAATCTTCCAACGGCTCCTCCACAAGATTACTCCAAGAAAGGTGCTGCAACGAAAGAAAAATCGTTGGACCTGTTTGATAAGATTTTAGATACACCAATTAAAGATACATCGTCTCCTTTGTTGGAGAAAGTTGATCTTCTCCCCAAAAAAGCGTCTGGAGATGGGACTGAAAATGAAGCAAATAAAAAAGGTGACGAGTCGTCCAAAGGCAATGGAATGAAGGATGTGATAGATGAGTTTGACGTGATAAGTCAACTCGACCCAATTAGTGGTAGTGCTGCTGAGTTTGAATCATTACCTCCAGCAGTACCCACCTCCATTCCTAGCTCAATAGCTGCACTACTTACATTATCAAATGCGCCGGATGAACCTGAGGAGGATGAATGGGATGAAGAGTTTGCCGCTCTTGCTGCGGAATCTGTACATAGGAAGCCTGATGAGGATCCATTTGATACTTCGTTTGTGGATAAGTCTGCCGCGCATGGTAAATGTGAACTGAAAATGATTGAAAATGAATTTCTTGGGGATGTAAAATCTGATGCAAGTGGTGGGGGAGATGACGATGATTTCGACTTTGATCCAAGACAAGGAGAAAGTCCACCTAAAACGTTGCAAATTCAAAATGCTCCCAAGCTGAACCCACTGGAGGATATGAGTCCACTTTCTATGAAAGCACCAACTATTGAGCCCCACAAGAAAGCTACAGATTCAGGTAACTAAATATTGATTATCAGGTCACTGGTCATATAGACCAGGCAGCATAAAATCGCTAATTTAATTTATTGATTTGTTTGCAGGACCAAGTTTGGTGGACACTGTGGAAGGGAAGCATAACAAGAAAGCCGAATTAAAATTACTTGAAGCTGAATTGTTAAGTTCAGTGGACCAGGCCAAAATGGAACAACCCAAATTGCCCGATAAAATTGTGAATGCTATACTCAAGTCTCAACAGACAGAAGACGATTTTGACTTTGAATTTGACCCCAGGAAGGATGAGGTGAAGCATCACATGTTGGATTTGCATGATGTGAGTCACCATGCTTTTGATGAGGTGTCTAAAGTGATGACTCCGCAGCTAGATCTAGAAAAGGTACTTATTATTTTCTGATAAAAAATGTGTTTTAAGTAATGATCCTACTTTTGATTTTGTAGACGTGATAAAAGAATACTTGTTTCGTATTAGAACTAATATATATCTATTTTATTGAAATTTTGTATGATATTATTTTGTTGTTGACCAATTTTTTGTTAAATCAATTGTCCACTTGTTAATCAGTCATTCGGACTAGCTCGACCTTCATATTGTTTGTTGGTATACCGTGTTGTAATTGCAAAACAGTTCGGCTGCTCATTTTTTTACACGTTAATAAAGTCCATTCTATTCTATTCTATTCTTCAGGACTATATGGATCAATAACATTGGAACTTAGCGTTTCGCCATTGGTATCCCATGCAAACTGTGTCGGTTTAAGTGAGTCTCGTCCTCCAATCCAATGCGCTATAAATTTTACAACAAGAATAATTCGGTTAATTAACAATTTTGCTGAACGTACTGCCGAAAAATGTGACGTTGTTGTATGCATTCTTGAGCAGGGTTGACTCCGCAGTTGACATTACTGTCGTCAGATCCAGACCACTGGATTGACAAATGGATTTTGCTTCAAGCCAAGTCTAAGTGTGGATTCATATTATTATTTGCATTTTGTTTCAATATAATATAGCTCTTGTAAAGCAATTAGTTAAGTTATATTCTTATCGCTGTAGGGCTTTCTTCAGTAAAGTAGCTTTTCCCCTCTGTCGTACCAATTAATGTTAATTGATTTATGTTACCGTCTAAATTTTAAAAAAAGTTAATTATTTTATTGAAATCATTAATCTTCATCTAAAAATATAATATTACCTCCAGAGGCAGTTCTTACGGTTTGCACAAGGCTAGATAACGAAATTGCTGCTACAGCAACCATAATATTCCTAAATGACAATGTATGCATTGTAAAAATTAAAGTCAAAGTCTGGAACAATCCTTTGGTGTAAAATGAGCAGTTTGTCTGCTGAATGACTTGAAAATTACGATATATACTCGCACACATTCCACCTTCCACCTGTTATGAAGTTTTGTGGGATTTATCACCGAAAACATATAGTCCTTTGGTAATAACATAATCCAAGTAATCCTTCAACATGTTTATCTATGCACGTCACATAGGTAAACGATTATATTAATTTATAATCTTTTAACGAAAGTAAACTATCGGTTTAATTTCCGATAGTTAAAACTTCTGGACCTTGACATTACAATACCTTGTTTCAAAATTTGTCACTTTTTAAAAGATTGTGAATTCAAATGGAATGACGTTGGTGGGGTGAACCAAAACAAGCTTAAAATATTCGCGTCAGATAGCGTAAAGTTCATAACAGGATTAAAAACGAATTAGTTTATTTTGTTAACATTTTTTTGATATATAAGCCAAATTCAAGTTATCAAAATTGCGCATGTACAAGCAGTTTGGACTGTATCTCAAATATTGACTAAAACGCTATAAAAGCACGAGTGTAGAAATTGATGTAATTTAAATGTCTAAAACTGCATGTTTATATTGTTGATAGAATTGACAGCTCGGAGTCATGTTTTGTGATATATGGATTAGAAAAAAGTCAGTGAAATGCCGTCACTACAAGTGCAGTGGGATAAAAAGCTTATGTCACTATCGTATACTTTCCTCTCGCAAATTCCAGGATTGTTAAAGTCTTTTTGACACATCGTTTAATCATTAATGCTGCATAAATTTAATTGCCATGCGCATGCGCCACTAACTAAATACGTCAAATAATCCACATATCCATCAAACTCACAATGCCAGACCCATGTGATGATTGTATTTCATACTCGCAACACCAATTTATGCAGTACATACAGCTTTCCAAGGCTTTATATTACTTTATTGGATATTCGAAGTAAGGCCTTATCATGTAAGGTAAGTCTATGCACACATGTTGTTGAAAATGGGGTGATTTCGAAATATGACAATGAAATCTCAACTCAACGCCTCAAAACAAAACGCCCACTTCCATGAAAATCAGATGAAATTTCCAGTTTATGTTCGGTCACAGGATAACTAGTCAATTTAGATGCAGAATAAACAACTCAAAACAGCTTCAACTTCTTTACAAAATTAACTGCTAATTTTATTACAACAATTAACTTAACTACTGACAACTTATTGGCGTTTAGCCACTGAATATTTAATTAGCTGGTTTACAGCATACGACAAGTTTAATGCTTGAAGGAGAGGCTCCTGCACTTTAGAGAGTCACAGAGCGAGTGATAGGATAGTGTGGTGGTGTATCTTACAC